>VHKM01000314.1:600000-824456 GCA_007210695.1 Neogobius melanostomus
AAGTAAATATGAATCATAAAGAAAAACAACAGATCTGTAAGCTTTCCATGGTGTGCAATGTACATACTGTATACTTTTCTTAAACCTACAAAACTTCAAAATCTACTAGGCATAGTCTACCTAAGGAGGAGGAAAGGAGAGAAGTGAAGATGGACCAGGAACCAAAAAGATAAGCGGATAAAACAGGGAACTATATTGTGAGGCTATCCGCTTAGAAAATCGACAGGTTTAATTTTGTGTAACTAGACCTGGAACGTGTAATGTTTCATGTAACTGTATTTAAATAGGGAAAACATTTAACAGCTTGGTAGCTTCTAATTTTACCCCAGTTTGGAGCTATACTTATGCTGGGAGAGGCTAAATGATAACATTTGCGTGACTGAGCACACACACACACACACAAAGACCAAACAGGTACACATCAACTAGTCTAAACTAAGGTAAGAACATATCTCAGTATGTAAAAACGGTGGCCAATCCTTTAAGTAACGAGCGATGTATTTTGATAGTTTGAAGTGCCAAAGTAAGCTGGTAATAGTTACCTTTTCAAAATAGTACCTCATTACTTCAGGTCATCTCCTCTCTCAGGCTCAGGATTTCCCTGTCCCAGTGTGGCCAAAGCAGGTCCAAGGGCACTTTTGCCTGGGCAACAGAGAGAAGCCGACTGTATCTACAAATACATGAACATGTATTACAAGTATGATACATAACCAAACAGAAAGGACAAGAACATTTGTTACCTGTGATCGATCTGCAGGGCCATTGCATTAGGAGATCCTCTACCTCTATTCTCTTGCAGTCTTGAGTTCATATGAATGTGGATTCACTGGCCAGGTTTTACTCTTTTCATGCTAATGTTGACAACCACCACAGCACAGCCCGATATGGATATCGTGGTACATTAGTTTAAAATATTGTGCTTCGTGCTTTTTGAAGTTAAACCAAGCACTTCCTTGATCTGCAAGACATGGGGGAAATTAGCATGCAATATAAAAGAACAGCACTAACTCATTTCATGTCATTTGTTGTTCTCACCTAAAATCACACAAAGGCAATATGATGGCATAATATTTCAATATGATAGAAATAATTATTGATGCATTGTTAATTATTGTTAATTTACAGCATATTTCTATGTCCTCAAAGTGCTCTTTTTTTTTTTTTTTTTTACTGTAAATTAAACTAAATTAACGACTAAACAAAAACGTCTAAACCTGGACTAAACCAGGACTAAACAGAAGAATTGGTTTTGGCTCATTGCAGACAAGAATTTTGTATTTTTAGAATATTTGGCTGCCCCCAGAATAACCTGATTGTCATTGTACCAATGAGCTCGTCCTGCAGACCGCTTCTCTCATCTCCTCCTTCCTAGTCTCTGTCATTCACTGCACCATTTAGGCACTTTCATACAACTATTATTACATTACACTTAGTCATGAGAAGAAGAGATATCGCAACGACCCAGTTCTGACAGACCGACTCCCCGTTTCGGCGCATGTTTCAACACACCGTCACCCGCAGCCGCCACGGCTCAAACCTGAAGCCGAGTCGGTACCTCCGCTAAACCTGCCGCTGGGCGCGGAGTGTACGAAACTCACAGCAACTGTATTCGTGCTCCGCGGTTCTTTACAATGAAGAGAAACGCGGGGCACGAATCTAGCTAGCCGTTCCGTTCCCTTCGCTGCTCGCCTGGGCCAGGGACCCTACAGCGGTTCATTACCGATGGGTTAAACAACCTCACAGCACAGCTTTAACGTTACATAATGTTAAATGAATTTACTTACCAAATTAGACCACGAGATGAGAAGGGCTGCTGCTTGGAGACCAGTGACGATGACGGTGTCTCCTTCCGTGGAGATAAGTTAGCCTTAAACTTGCTATGCTAGTTCTAAAGCACAGACCCTCCGAACACGGCTTCCTTTGACTCTAATTTAACCTTACCGTTATTATAGTCTGAAGAAAAACATCGCGTGGCCAATTATAAGCAAAAGAAACGTTTAAATGTTTTAAATTTCTGTTCTGGACGAGAGCGGGTCCTCTCCGCATCGGGCCGCCATCTTGTTTTTTCAAACTCAGTGCGTCAAAAGCAGACAATGTTTGGTGACGTCATGACGTTGAATGGACAAAAAACGCAAATGTTTTGAAATGAAGTTTCTAACATTATCTTTATTCAACTTAAATCTCAATCAATCACATTTTGTACTCAAAAGATTAATATTCAGTCAACGAATTGTCTGTTTATGAGTCAGGTGCCTAAAACAATTATGAGTTTGTATGGCTGTTCGGGTTTACAGTGCTCTTTTTCTCCGGAAATGACGGATAAATAATGACACTGAATGATGTTGCCAGCGCTAACTAACTAGGTTTGTATATGAGCTTTGCTGTGGCGTCAAAAGCCGTTTTCCTACAGCACGGTGCACGCTACGACGAACAACATCAGCGTGCCGTCAAGTCTGTGGGATTTCGCTCGAACCAATAACGGAAGTTTCCTTTCTCTTTTAATACGTTCGCTCTGATACAGCCTCCTCCATCCAAAACTTTCCTTCAGACCCTCCATGTACGTTTGTTAAGTGTGACGTCACGACTTCCGCTTCCGGGTCCTGGCAGACAGGCAAATATGCGAGAAAAAAACATAAAAAACTTTTAAAAACAACCATCAATATTTCTGAAACTCAACAGAGAGTTACTGAAGCTACTTATTTCTTAGACTCATTAGCCAAAAATGCCGCACCTACTGCTAAAAAAGTAATATTTACTAAAGTCGCTACTTCCTGGTTTAGCGTAGCTGCTGTGCCGTTAGCATTTTTCTCCGCTAACCCGGATGTAGCGATTTTGGTAAATATTACTTTTATGGCAGTAGGTGCGGCATTTTGGCTAATGGGCCTGATAAATAAGTATGTTCAGTAACTCTCTGTTGAGTTTCAGAAATATTGATTGTGGTATTAAAGAGTTTTTTGTAGTTTCTCACACATCTGCGGACCAGGAAGTAGAGCTGTGACGTCACCACTTAACAAACGTGTTGGACTGTGTAACGTTGCCATGACAATGGGGCTGTGCTTTCAGCTCACGTCTGTGTAACGTCGTAGTTTTTTTTCTGTTTTATGCGTTTAACCTGTTGCTTACCGTCGCCCACTGATCATGGGGGCTAGGGTTAGGATTAGGTTTAGGTTTAGGTGTAGGGTCAGGAGTTAGGGTTAGGATTAGGTTTAGGTGTAGGGTCAGGGGTTAGGATTAGGTTTAGGTTTAGGTGTAGGGTCAGGGGTTAGGGTTTGGATTAGGTTTAGGTTTTGGTGTAGAGTCAGGGGTTAGGGTTAGGTTTAGGTGTAGAGTCAGGGGTTAGGGTTAGGAATGGCAAATGTGGTGTAGAAACTTTAGAAAAAGTTCTTGGCTTTCAAATGAGACATCACTCTGGCAGGTTGTAGGCTCTCCTGTCAATATGCTTTGAGATTTGGATATGCAAACTTGCTAAACCTAACTCTAGCTGGCATGATAACAGGTTAAAGTGAGTAAACAAACATCTGTGTCGGAGTAATGCCTTGAAAGCATGACATTATCACTACACTTTAAATGTGGACATAAATATACATTTTGAATCGATGTTGCCATTATTTAGACTTCATTACGTAGGTTAAAACTTGCCAAATTCTGACATATCGATTCACACAGGACTCAAACTACCCAGGGACCTCGGAGTTAACAGAATTAACCAAGGTAAAAGTCGGGGGAATTTGTGGCACATTCGCACGGGAACAGAAACTCCAAGGACGTCAGTGATCTTTACTGTTTACCAGAGATTCTTAGGTAATTTTAATTCCATGCGAATGGGGCTTTAGAGAAATTATTCATTAGTAATTCTCTCATTCCCACAGTACCATAGTAGAAGTTGTACGAGTCACATCATGTACTTATGCCCTTGCCCGTGTGATGTGTCCCCATCGATCTGCTGTGTGTGTCCCGCGGAGGGGGAGCAGGACGTCTGTGACATGAAGACTGTCTCCCATGAGAGCTCTGTGTCACATCAGGGACAAGTGGCGGCCCCTGCGCTTCACACACTGCCCTGTCGTCACTGAGGGAAACGTCCTTCAGCGTTAACTTACTGGTGGCGCCGACCTTGACTTCTAATATACGTGTTATTGTGACCTGTATCGACTGTGTGTGTGACGTGGAAACAGGCATCGGTGATTATGGTGAAAGATTCATTCGAGCACATTTGCAGGTAAACGTTTGGGGAAGTTTCGTCATCAAGGAGAAGACAATGTGTCCTTGTGTCCCGTACGACACAAGGTCCAGCAGACTTCACCACAAAGCTGTCGTCAGGTCAAGCAGTCTCGCTGAATTAGGTCCCGGGTTTGATTCCCGGACCAGGCAGGCGTTTCTGTGTGGAGTTTGCATGCTTCTCCTCATGTGTGGATAGGTCTTCTCTGTGAAATGGAAGTAAGGTTCAAGTGCAGAGGACAGTTGTTGGTTTAGATACAAACAAAGCACCTTAACCTTAACTTTCTGATTCCTTCTATTGTGTACAATAGTTTTACTCTGAATTAGATATTGTCTTTTTGCACCAAGTAACATAATTACTCACCGCATGTGCTTTACATGACGTAGAAGTGACAAGAGAGAGAACTGATATGAACTGTTTAGTTTATTTGTTTATTTGAGCCGTTAGTTTGCTCAAAAGGAGTGGGCCGAAGCAAAAGGCTTATAAGCGCCCACCCCAAAAATAAAAACAATAACATTTTCATTAACAATCAAAGCAAGGAACGTAGTGCAAGGTAACAAAATCATAAACAAATCCTAAACAAGGGAACATAGGTCAAGGTAACAATAAATAATAAAGAACAATAATTTTTTTTTTAAAACAGCAAAATAAAGAAACAACAGCAAAAGAATGTGCTACAACACTCAAAATATTTGTTCATATCTGAGAAATGTAGACTCTTTGTAAACCTTTTTAAAATGTGCCAGATTTTTACAAAGTTTGATGTTTTCATCTAGATTATTCCATATTTCTACACCACATCTCATGGAACACAGGCTTTTCAAAGTTGTTCTAGAGTATTGTTTATCGAAACTCATTTTACCTCTCAAGTTGTATTTGACTTCTTGTTTGCAGAACATATTTTGTAAACTTTCAGGAAGCAACTTTGCGAGGCTTTGAACATGATTTGAGTCATCTTAAATTCAATAAGGTCTTCAAATTTCATTGTTTTTGATTTACAGAATAATGCATTTGTGTGTTCGCAGTATCCAGCTAAATGGATTATTCTTATTGCCTTTTTCTGAACTTTAAACAATGGGTCAAGATTACTTTTATACACATTTCCCCAGATCTCTACACAATATGTTAAATGAGGAAGGAAAAGTGAACAGTATATAGTATATAGAGCTTTGTTATCAATGATATATTTGGATTTATTCATTAGGGCTAAAATCTTTGCAAGTTTAGTTTTAATTTTTATGATGTGAGGTTTCCAGCTGATTTTATGATCGAGTGTTACACCAAGAACTGTATGTTCATAGACTCTTTCAATAGTTCCGTTGCCAATTTTAACTGGTAATTGTACATTCATTGCTTTGGTTTTCGTAATGTTTAGGGACAATTTGTTTACGCAGAACCAATCTTTCAATTTATCCTTTTCTTCTGTAATCTTGATCACAGAAGATCGAGATCTTTTTTAAATGTAGGGGAACAGAAAGTATATTCATCTCTCAAGTGTAGTGGTGTATAATAAGTTATCTACAAAAAATCCCTTTAAATCTTCTATATCCGTTGAACACAGATCTGTTTTTTTTTCCGGCTAATGGCCTCACTCACTTGACATATAGGCCTGTTAGAAAAGTTCAATCACGACACAAAGGTTAATCGCTCCTAATCGATCACAGATAATTGGAAACTAGTCACCGAAGGGAGAAGTACTTATAGATTCAGAGATCTAGAGAAGTCTCCCTGTGCCTCCTCTACTTAGACGTTAAAGTCAGAATGTATGGGATTGTTGCATCACCGTATAGTCATAGGCTCAGAGAGATGCTGAGGAGCAAGTTCTGTTTCGAGGATGGTAACGAAGGAGTCAATACATTTGCAATATGGATATTCACTGAGATTGTTCTAATAAATTCAATTGGCCTCATTCATTAATACTTTCTCAAGAAAAAGTTCAGAAGTACTGCTGTAAGAAGTTTCTAGAGAATGGGACGTCACAGAAGTCAAATGTATTCTGTGCTCATGTCTGTGCAAAACATTTCAAATGTGGTTTAACCCCAACTGAACCCAGCACATTTCTCCATTTTGGCTTTACCCAAATCTAAAATGTCAAATGACCTGTCAAAATAGAGACAAAAAAAATGAGACAAAACGAGGATGAAAAAGCCACAAAACAGCGAACAAAAAAGGCACAAAAGGGTAACAGAAAAGTGACAAGTTAGTGATGAAAAAGTGACAAAAAAATCAACAAACATGTGACAAACATGTGACAAAAAAGTGACGAAAAGTGACAGAAATGTGACAAAAATTTCTAAAAAAGTAATGAAAATGTGACAGAAATGAAAAAAATAAAAAGTGCCAAAAATTTAACAATTGCAACAACAACAAAAGCAATGAAAACAAGTGACAACGCGGCAGCAATGTGAGGAACTATGTTTGGGTCACACAGTCGTTCAGCAGTGTCCTCAAATTCACTGTCGAACGAACACTGAAGGACCAACACATTCAAAAGTGGCAAAGTGAGATTAAAGAAATGACATCCTGTGATTTTTATGCTGAAATCAAGCAAGACTATAATTTTGAGAAATACTTGCTTTGTGAAAATTCAAAATACCGGCAAGCCATCTGTAATAATTCAAGGATTCCTAAGGTCATTGGTAGGTACAAAGGGCTGGAAAGAAATATGAGAAAATGTAATTTATGTGTCAATAATTGTGTTGGAGATGAATGACATGTCATATTACAGTACAAACAATGAGATATCAGTTTTCAGAGAGACATATTATTGTAATTCTCCATCTATGTTCAAGTTGGCGCTGCTGTTTCAGTCAAAAAGCACAAAGAGCATCTGTAACCTTGGCGCCTTCTTATAGAGCAGGGGTGCCCAAAGTGGGGCCCGCGGGCCAAATGTGGCCCACCGAAAGAATTCTGTTGGCCCGCCATAGAGTGACCTACTTTTGCGCAGCATCTGGTTAATACCAACTCTCTCTCATTCATTCTCAACGGTAAATATAGATGCAGTACACTTTTGGCCACCAGCGTCAAATTGGGGGCGCTGTTTCACTCCTTTCGCAAAGTTAAGGAAACACTGTTGTGGTGTCTTAGTGTTTATCACAGAGCGTTGTAGCATCAACTTTCCCAGTTTTCCAACTTTTATTGCAAAGTTTGTTGACATCAACATAGGTCATGTAAAAAAAATTACTTATAAAAGAACTTATGCTGAACTGACACTTTCAAAATGATCTAATATGGAATTTTCTTTGAGTTTACAAATGAATGAGGTAAAGTCACTGTAGGTGCTGTAGATACAGGTGTTGTTGTTGTTTACATTTTGCAGTATATTGCTACAATTGTTGATTTTGTTCAACTAAAGCTAGGCGTTTGCCATAGTTAACATTTGTTTTAATATAGCATGTTATTTGCATAGATATAATCAAATGCAAATATATACTGAAAAATAAAGTAACTATTATTATATGTAGTTATATGTGTTTCACGCTTGACATCGGCGTGTTTGGCCTGCGACCCACAGGCACTTTTTCATTTTGGCCCTCGGAGACAAAAAGTTTGGGCGCCCCTGGTTTAGATACTGTAGATACTGTATTATAACCACTGGTCTAGGATGTGTAGTGTTCTATGGTAACAACAATTTTAAAAGTAGTCATCTGGACGAGGTTACTACTTCAGGATTATAGTGAGGGAAATTCACCGTAAGCTAATCCTCCTGCTAAGTAATCCTGACTGAGGACCTATGGCGCCCTGACTACAAATCTATAGAGCGAGATCTGGCTCTTGACCCCAGGCTCTGCTTTGACTGTAATGGGAGTAGTTGGCTGTGGGCGGCTGTGGCATGTTGGAGGAGCGGCACACGCTTAGCCCGAGGTGCTGTGGTTGATGTGATGTGAGAGGAGTCGGCCGCAGTAACATAGATGTGGTTCAAATCCTCGCCGGAGCACGGGAAGGAGCAGGAGTGTGTGTCTGCCCAGGCAAGAGACGGGAGGAGAAGCCGGGAGCAGAGGGAGAAGCTGCAGAGTTTTACTGACCGGAACAAGCCAGATCCTTTTAAGTGTGTACAGTTGACTGTTGTGAGTAATATGGATCCACTGACATGAGAAGCATTTAGTGAACGGTTAAGGCAGGGAAGCAGCAAATTTGGGGCACTTTTACTTACCGTAATTTCCGCTACTTTTTCTGCATGCTTTGAACCTTGTGGCCTGTATAACAATGCAGCTGATTTACGTTTGTCACGATCCGATATGTACTGCAATACAGTATATAATTATGATAAGTAATATGTTTACCTTCAAATTAGGTCTGAACGATATTGAAGTAACTTGGGATAAGCGATACAGCTGCGCAATATCGCGATACCGATATTATTGCGATGTTTCACAAAGCCATTTCAACGCGATATATTTCATTCTAATTAAACACAAATCCTAAGTAACTCGTTTTTCAGCAAACTGTGTCAAAAGAAGACTTAACCTCTTAACTCCCACCTGAACCGAGCACATTTTTCCCCAGTTCGGCTTTACCCAAATCCAAAAGCTTCTTGGAGAGTGGCAAAAGAGCGACAAAAAAAGAGAGACAAAAACGCTTCAGAAAAATGCAGTGACAACAGAACAAAACGCTACAATCAGTTATGCAGGTCTTAGCTTTCAAATGAGGCGTTGCTCTGGCCTGTAGGCATCGAGAAGCTTTTAGATTTGGGTAAAGCTGAACTGGAGAAAATGTGCTTGGTTAAAGTGAAGGGTAAGAGGTTCATAGCAACTCTTTTTTTACATAAAAAAGTTGCATTGTGCACCTTTAAACTTAAACATATTAGAAAGTGGAGACTTTTTTTTTTTTAAACTTTTACTCAACGTTTTGTTTTTTCTGTGTCTGAGTAAATGATTTGAGTACTTCTTCCAACACTACCAGCCTTAAAGAGGGGCTATTATGCTTTTTTCAATCACATAGCACCAGTCTATAGCATACTACAATGATGACGTAACCTTCTGTTGGTCTGTATATGCAGTAAATTAAAATAACTGCCTTGAATAAAATTGCTCTCTCAAAATGGCTGTACTGAACATCTTGAAATAGGCCTCTGTCTCTTTAAGAAGCTTTCCGACACGCCCCCTTCAGCACACTGCTGTGGCATCTAAACAACACTACTGTGCGGGGAGGGGGCTCTGCTGAGCTGAGGAGCAGTGGTTGGTGGCTTGGCTGGTGACAAAAGGTCCAGAGGCGTCTCCAGGAGGTGGGGGCGTTCCTAGGAGGACTGAGGCATAGCTACACCTAAAATGGCTGCCGTCTAAGTTTTTACTGATTACTCAAAAATATGTGAATGAGCCAAGGCAACACTCCAGGCATGTGTTTAATGAGGGAATGACATAATAACATGATATAAAGCTTGAAAAAGTCGATTTACATAATACCCCCCCTTTAAGCACTAAGCTAGAGCAGACTGACTATTTGAGACGTATATTTGGAGATGTTATATACTTTGTAATAAGGAATCAGAAGTGCCTGTTTCCTTGTGAAATGTGATTGACAAAACAACAATCAAACAGAAGCTACAGTTAATATGACATGATAGCTACACAGTGAGTGCATAGGCCTGTCCAGTATTTGCCTGTGGTTTTTCCTCACCTCTGACCTGCCCGGACGCACATTCTGCTTCTGTCTCTGATGTGGCTAAAAGTGTGACCTCTCTACAGGCCCGCGGGTCAGTGTGGGGATGGGGCATAGAACTTGCATAACAAATGTGGCGACTTAAATCCTTCTTTACTTTGTTCATAATAGTGGCTGATGAGTTAGTTTACTGTAACTCTTTTAAAAAGTGGCTGTCCTTGACCACTTTCCTCGCAGCCTGAACTGACTTTCCCGCGCTCACGGCTGACCTCCCCCTCGCCCCCCGCGCCCGTTGCCCGCTGCCCGCTGTAGCCCTCTTCATGTGCCCTGACCCGGGGCGCCCGTGTGTCCCTGCAGCCCTTGTCCCTGGATGTTCTCCACGGTCACAGCTCGCAAAGCGGATCTCGGCTCTGACTGAGGCGCCCTGAGTGAACTCTGCCTGATCAAACACACCGCTGTGGGCTCTTCAGTAATCACTTTATACACACTGGCCGCACTTTACCACCACAGAAGCCCATTCAGGCTCCGCTCGGCAAAACTTAAAGGTTCTGTATCATGCTATTTTAGCCATTCCAAAGTAAAGTATAGGCATTTATATGATATATTGTACCTCTATCACTATGGAGTACTCATTTTGAGAGAAATAGAAGTATTTTCTGGGGGTATTTTCCAAACCCGGAAGACAAGACGCTTCGATTCAGTTAACTCCGCCCCTCTCTCCGCTCATTCCACATTTTATGTTATAAATATAAATATCGCTTCAAAAAGTGAAGTCACTTCACATAATGCAGTTATAAGGAGTTGACATGTGCAACACAGTTTCATAAATGGCTAACACACACGCTAACACACACGCTAACACACACGCTAACACGCGTTTTGATTGACTCACCGCTCAGCCTGGCCTCCCCATCGGGTTTTGGGATCGTGTTGGTTACAAAAGTTAATCCACTTTGATTCTGGTCAAGGTTCACCAAGCATCAGGTTGGTTGATAAAGTCGCTGAATCCAAGAAAGAAATTCCAACTTCTGGCGAGTGCACTCTTCTTTAGGAAGGTTGAATAGTCCTGTTCCTCTCGTAGCCAAACGCGCATCTGTGACATTATCGTTCGGTAAGAAAAAAGAACAGGCGTGTCCAGAGTAGGTTAGAAAGAGCTCAGTCTTCACAAACAAGACTTCTGATTGGATCCTCCGGGGTGCGTTTTTTACTCTCCCGGAACAGCACAGATGCGTCAGAGAGTTCCTTTTTTTCTTTTTTTTCTTCTTTCTTTACAACAAAAATAATGAAAAAGCTGTTTTATAAATTAAAACCAGGCCATAAGGCATTACATTACAGACGTAGAGCACTTCCGTTCCTTTGTGACGACACAACTGAACAGCTCAGTCATTTTCCAGGAGAGGGCGGAGCAGCTGCTCAGAGAGCAGGATTCAGGAGGATTACTTAGAACTGCGTGAATGAAGCCAAAACCACTCTGGGGGTGTTTTTGAGAAGGAAATAGCATAACAACATGGCTAAAAACTCCAAAAAGTCAATTTTGCATGATATAGCTCCTTTAAAGCTATCTTGTTTAGAGATTTCCAACTGGGAGCTTGATATTTAAATACTTTTCGTTCTAAATTATCAGCAAACATTTCATATATAACGTATTAAAATGAAACTCAAGTCATTGTCTTTATTTGTGTTGAAATATTAATCATCTATCCCTAAGTCTAAGTCACATGGTTACACAAAAATCTCAACAGCACATGTGAGCTCACAGGTTAGAAAATTCCGCTTTTAGTAGAGCGCAGTTTGACACAAAATAAAAAAGTTTATTTTTGGTTAATAAACCAAACAGCTTGCATACAATAGCATTGTCCACTGTTTGTTGTTTTGGACAGGTTTGTTTTATTAACAAACTAGTCCATGATATCAGTCCTTCCTCTTTTTGACTATGGAGACTTCATTTATCACCTCAAATACTAGACATTCAGGATTTTTTTTCTGCTGCTGCTAATGTTTTGGGGGGGAAATACACTAAAGCTGGAATCACTGATCTCACTCTGCTCACTCAAGCTCAAGGAATGTTTATAATGACTCATGTAAATGTTTTTTGTAAAGTAACTCACTGTATAACTTGATACTGTATTCGATGTAATTGTTTGTTTTGTATCCTCTTCCATGTCCCTTTAAAGCAGAACTAAGTAACTTGTTTACCTTAATAAATCCTTTTCGTAGTCCCTCTGCGGGTAATACAAGTGTTAATGGGATTATTGGGGGTCTTTCATCTCCCCCTGGTGGCCAGAAAACCACACCGGGTCCCTGTACCGGGTCAGAGTCACCAATACACACTAATAGAATCACGAAGAAGAAGCTAACAGGCTAACAGGCAAAGCTAACTGCGGGCTAGCGCCACTTAAAGGGGGGTATTATGTAAAATCGACTTTTTCAAGCTTTATATCATGTTATTATGTCATTCCCTCATTAAACACATGCCTGGAGTTTTGCCTTGGCTCATTCACATATTTTTGAGTAATCAGTAAAAACTTAGACGGCAGCCATTTTAGGTGTAGCTATGCCTCAGTCCTCCTAGGAACGCCCCCACCTCCTGGAGACGCCTCTGGACCTTTCGTCACCAGCCAAGCCACCAACCACTGCTCCTCAGCTCAGCAGAGCCCCCTCCCTGCACAGTAGTGTTGTTTAGATGCCACAGCAGTGTGCTGAAGGGGGCGTGTCGGAAAGCTTCTTAAAGAGACAGAGGCCTATTTCAAGACGTTCAGTACAGCCATTTTGAGAGAGCAATTTTATTCAAGGCAGTTATTTTAATTTACTGCATATACAGACCAACAGAAGGTTACGTCATCATTGTAGTATGCTATAGACTGGTGCTATGTGATTGAAAAAAGCATAATACCCCCTCTTTAAACAGTATTTACAGCCAAGTTTGAGTGAAAACAATTATCTCCATTGTGTAATTGGATGTACAATATCCCTCTCTCCCTTTGTCTTTTCTGTCAGCGTAGTATTTACTCTCACGGATAATTAATGAGTAAAAAACAGTAACTTGCTACGGCACCTGCAGTGGCGCTTATGGCCTCTAGGGGCATGAGTTACTTAGTTCTGCTTTAAGTGCAGTCTAAGCACTTTCAGACTAACACTGTAAATAAGAATTTGTTCTTGAATGTTTTGTCTGATGGAATAAAGGAAATAATAATAACTTTTCATCTTTTAACTAGAAATACACCGTTTAATGTGCTCAATCATTTCACTAAATCAACTTTGCTATAGATTTAAGATAAGTTTTTTCTCTCAAAATACATTCTAGGAACAACATCTCAACTCCCCAAAACCTTCCTGTCTTTTTTTGGGGGGCATGATTTGCTGATGCACAATGTAAAACGAGGCGATATTGGATATTTTACAGATTTTGACAGGGGAAAAACCATCTGGTTTAAGAAAAGAGAATACTGTAAGTTATTCCAAATCCTGTCTGACATGTCTCTCTAATAACAAAACATTATCAGAGGATTTTCTCTCTTAGTGATGTCAGCAAACTGCAGCAAGGTTCAAAATAGATCTATTTTCCTCTAATCATCTGCTGTGTCATTAATATTATTACTTTTAAACAGTTTTACGAGACAGAATGACTCATTAATCCTTCATGCAAAGTGTTTCACCCTCTTTTGACATTTTATATAAAACAAATCAAAGTTTACCGCTGTTGTTTTCTCACGTCGGCCTGACAGTCGGTAAAGTTTGCGTTGTTTGAATGAGTGTTGCCTCACTTTCTTCGCCGCGGGGGTTCTGTCTGTGCATGAACCCAATTTCTAAACCATCACACTTCCGCTTTTTCAGAGTCAGACTTCGATCAGAGTCAGCAGAGCTCCTGATGGACCGACTGATCAACTCACACAGGTTTTGAAGGTACGATGAAGGGAAATTCCAAAGGAGCGTTCACTCTTTGTTCACGCTCCTGGTTGTTAGCCCAAACTTTTTTCTTTTTTTTTCTTGTTCTTCTTCCAGACGCATCAATCTTCTCATTAGGGCCTTTTGGATGTTGTGGCTCGGCTGACAGGCGGCTCATGGCTGACATAAACACAATCGATCAAAAGCTCTGGGATCACGCAACCGGATCATATGATTGCATACAGATTTAAGCCGTGTTCGCATTTTTAACCCAATTCTGATGCATTTCCTGGGAAGATTAACCGTTTTTATTAAAAAGAGTACAATATTGACCAAAAAATGTATTCGACATTGAGCTGGCCGATTTCCCCCCCCAAAAAATCTGCATTTTTTTAAAATAAAAAACTCGATTTACGATTCGATTTTTTTCCCTTATCTAACACAAAATAACTGCGAACTGTAAATATATTTAAAAATATATATATTTATTGTATTTAAGTGCATCAACATAAACAAAATTGCAAAGGCAAACCCTTTCTCTAACTGAAAAGTCACTGTGCAGTGTGACACAAAGATTGTTAAACTAAGTTATTTATACTGTATTTGGATTGAGAAATAAAACAAAAAACCCGGAGGTGGGCTCTGTTCTTCATGGCACATTTGTACAGCAAGACCTTCTTCCTCTGAGCAGAGTAGAGGAAGAAGAGAGCAAAAAATAAAAAAATAAATCGATTTATATGGAAAAAATATGAATTGATTTGACCTACCAACTCGATTTTTAAATCAAATCATTTTTTCACAGCCCTAATTCGACAAAATGAACACTGGCTGAGTGGATCCCTAACATGATGCTAACCCTCTAACATGCATGCTTTAATATTCCACAGCACACAGTAACATTGTATTCCAAAGCTGTGATGTTTATTGACTGTGAATGGCTAAAATCACTGCTAATGTTAGCTTACTCCATATGTAGTCCTTAGTGGCACTAGCACTGATTTCATAAACACCCTTAAAGCTATATCTGTCCTCAGAAATCACTTACTGCACTTTAACTTTACTTTTAGAGTGATTGACCCCATAGAAAAGCAATGGGAAATTTTCCCTTCTATGCACTGGCCTGTTTTTGGTGTAAATGCTCCTATTTCAGTATGAACTATTAAACGCACACGTTTGACAGCTAATGATTAAGAACGTATGACTTCATAGTGTCATTATAGAGCAATCAAAAAGTGTAGTTACGATGGAAGTCAATGGGACAATCAATAAAGCTACATGAGAGAAACAAATACTTAACATAGAAACTAAAAAAATTAACAAATCAAAGGTTTTACGAATCTTTGACATCCCCAAGAGTGTACTAAAAGGGGAAATTTATTTCTGCCCGTGCTCACATTTTATATGGAAAAAAGGTCAATCAGTGTATTATTTTCACATCATCTGTGACTTTGCTTTTTGCTTTTCCCAAAGTCTGTAGATCTAAGCAGAACTGAATTGGATTCACGAGAAAAAAAAGGTTTGAACAAACTGCTGTACGGTCGCTAACACGTCATAGTATTTGTTACCCATCGGTTAAAACAGTGAGTGCGTAATTTGTCCATTACTAAACATGAAAGCAGTTCAGACGCTGACCCTCTTCTCTGTGTCTATGTTTCTGTGGGAAAGATCGCACCATGTTCTGCATCTTGAGATTGGAAGGAACTATGTTTTCATGAAACTTTGACAGGGGCATGTCGCAACATCACAGGCAGAGTTACAAAGATTTCCATGTTAATTAGAAGGAGGTTTGTTTGTTTTGTTTTGGGGAACTACAGAAACAGATATTGGCTTGGGAGAACGTTGTTTCTCTGCGGAGGTTTGAGTCATGAACAAACAAACAAAAATCCCTTCGGTGCAAAGGATTCTCAAACTCAGGAACATGCCCAGGTCTCTGATGGCTAAGGTTTATACCTTTAATCACCATAATGTAACAAAAGGTATGAATTATTTTTACCTTTACCAGGTAAGTTTATTCATCAGGGTTTATACAGTGAGCCGAAAGTCAATTTTAATGCTTTTTAATGTTCTTTATTTTTGCTTGTCTATATTCTCAATGGAACAAATGCAAATTAGGTCTCAGCCAGTCTTTTAAATCAACTTTTTAGAGCTTTTTGCCATGTTACAACTTTGTTCTCTCATCAAAAACATACCTGGGCCACTCCCGCATCTTTGAGTAATCTTTAAATCTTCTCCAGTGGCTATTTTTAGCATCGTGGTGGCAGCACCCAAAAAGCTCGTCCAGGAAACGCTCTCCTCACTTCTCGATCTCTTGCAATCCTTCCATCGCAAAGTGAAAACACTCGCCATAGCTTCATTTAAACCGCACAGACGTATATTTTTTTCTCTTTATTGAAACAGCCACCCAGCAAAGAGGTGCAGGTCAGGAGGAGAAGTGGTGGTGGGAGGGGCTTATGGGGAGATCGTGATGTGTGTGAGATTGAAACCCGCAAAAAGTATTATACTGTACAATGGCCGCTGGTTGCACTGCTTTATGACCGCGACGCTAGGGGCCGACATTGTCCGCCATTGCTGTAGGGCGGCAAAACAAGCTAGTTTTCCATTAGATAGCATTGCACTTTACACACGTTTTAAGCAACTGTAGAGCCTGGTTTCTCAATTTTTTGGAACTTTCTACAGCTTGATATTAATCCTGTGATGATGCTGGGTTAGTTACAATTAAAGGGGGGTATTATGTAAAATCGACTTTTTCAAGCTTTATATCATGTTATTACGTCATTCCCTCATTAAACACATGCCTGGAGTGTTGCCTTGGCTCATTCACATATTTTTGAGTAATCAGTAAAAACGTAGACGGCAGCCATTTTAGGTGTAGCTATGCCTCAGTCCTCCTAGGAACGCCCCCACCTCCTGGAGACGCCTCTGGACCTTTTGTCACCAGCCAAGCCACCAACCACTGCTCCTCAGCTCAGCAGAGCCCCCTCCCCGCACAGTAGTGTTGTTTAGATGCCACAGCAGTGTGCTGAAGGGGGCGTGTCGGAAAGCTTCTTAAAGAGACAGAGGCCTATTTCAAGACGTTCAGTACAGCCGTTTTGAGAGAGCAATTTTATTCAAGGCAGTTATTTTAATTTACTGCATATACAGACCAACAGAAGGTTACGTCATCATTGTAGTATGCTATAGACTGGTGCTATGTGATTGAAAAAAGCATAATACCCCCTCTTGAAAGAAACCAGGCTGGTTTTTGTAAGGTACATTTTAGAAATCTCGTACACTAATGAGGGCCTGACTTTGATTGACAGGCCGTTAGCGTTAGGGCTACAGTGAAGATCCCGCCCTTATGCCCTTTTTAGGAACATGCTCCGACAGAGCTGGGGAGGAGGAGTCTGCAAATCATTATGGTAAACGGGTAGGAGTGAGGAGATAGAGTCTATTATTCATTATGTCTATGACGGAGCCGAAAGATTTGCTTTCCATTAAAGGGGGGTATTATGTAAAATCGACTTTTTCAAGCTTTATATCATGTTATTATGTCATTCCCTCATTAAACACATGCCTGGAGTGTTGCCTTGGCTCATTCACATATTTTTGAGTAATCAGTAAAAACTTAGACGGCAGCCATTTTAGGTGTAGCTATGCCTCAGTCCTCCTAGAAACGCCCCCACCTCCTGGAGACGCCTCTGGACCTTTCGTCACCAGCCAAGCCACCAACCACTGCTCCTCAGCTCAGCAGAACCCCCTCCCCGCACAGTAGTGTTGTTTAGATGCCACAGCAGTGTGCTGAAGGGGGCGTGTCGGAAAGCTTCTGAAAGAGACAGAGGCCTATTTCAAGACGTTCAGTACAGCCATTTTGAGAGAGCAATTTTATTCAAGGCAGTTATTTTAATTTACTGCATATACAGACCAACAGAAGGTTACGTCATCATTGTAGTATGCTATAGACTGGTGCTATGTGATTGAAAAAAGCATAATACCCCTCTTTAAAGAAGCATAAATCCCATCATTAACTCAAGCATGCAAAATTACTGTTGTCTATTGTATGTAAATCATTCTCTTTCTACGAGCATAACACGATAAAAATAGTCCAACACTCACTTATGAAGCCGATTTACAAATGCAAACGCAACATAAACCAGTGCTGCAGATGTAAAAGTCAAAGTGTCTCACCTAATGACACGTCGGCAACATGCACAGAGGAAACCGCGACCCCAAAAGACTGCTCAAATTGTAAGGTGCTGCTCTTTCTTCATTTTCTAACACACTGTTCTCCTGGCAGCTCCACTGTGTTGGCCTGGCTCGGGGCTGTGCAGAGCTCAGACCTCATACTGAGCGCTGTGTGCAGAAGACGGTTATTTCCGATGTGCTGGGTGGAAGGAACACTGCTGCGCTGGGACAGATGCTCACGCCTCAATCTGCTGCTTCTTTTCGCTCACGAAATGTGGAAATCATAGCGCCGTGAAAAACTGTACAAAGCGCGTCGACTTCTGAACCGTCTATCTAACTCAGCGTTTGCAGTAATAACAATTTGGTAGACTTTTATTTCCTTTTGCAGCCAGAATAATTGGTAACTTCCTTTGGATAATGCAGTGACGGTTCGGAACAAATATATAAACACCCCCTGTCACACTTGAAATTGATACTGAATCTGCTTCTTCTGCTGTAATGGGGTTTTGTTCACTCAGAAAACAATGCTATAAGCTGGTGATTTGTCCTTTTTAGGTCTTATTTTGAAGCTACAAAGGCTGTCCTGTACTGGTCTTGTGTTATTATGCGTCCCTGAGTCAAAGATGAATTTATACCGTGGTAGACAATACAAAGGTTAGGATTAGGAACGGCAAATGTGATGTAAGTTGTGTTTCACTCACACAGATCTTACACATAGTTTTAGAAACTAGAAGGTCTTGGCTTTCAAATAGGTATCACACTGGCTTATAGGCTGTAAACTCTTCTGCTGATTTGCTGTGCGGGGTTCCTCAGGGCTCTGTTTTGGGCCCGATTTTGTTTTTACTCTATGTCCTTCCATTAGGGAAAATTATCCAGAGCTTTGATGATGTTTCTTACCATTTGTTTGCTGATAATATTCAGCTTTACTGCTCTTTCAAGCCCACTGAGATCCAGACGTTAAGCCCTCTGCTGAAACGTCTTGCGCAAGTTAAAAATGGCTCGGTACAAATTCCCTGCAATTAAATTCAGACAAAACGGAGATGCTGGTGTTTGCCCCTGATGACGCTATTCCAGGGATCCACCAGTATTTGGGCGACCTGAGTTTGTCTACTAAAACAAGCCTTAGAAATCTAGGCGTTAACTTTGACAAAGCAATGTCCTTAGAGCATCACTCTAAACTGCTGACAAGGAGCTGTTTTTACCAACTGAGAAAAATCACCAAACTTAGAACAATTGTGCCAAGAGATGATCTTGAAATGATTATCCACGCCGTTGTGTTTTCCCGTTTAGACTATTGTAACAGGTTATTCTCTTGTCTAAACAAAAAGGAGCGTCTCGCCTTCAGCAGGTACAAAACTCTGCCGCGTGGTTACTGACCCGCACAAACAGAAGGGCTCATATTACTCCCATTCTAAAAGCCCTTCATTGGCTCCCAGTCACTTTTCATTTCAATTTTAAAATCCTGGTGTTGACCTTCAGAACCTTGCATGGTCAGGCTCCCTCCTACATTAGAGACTTGTTGTGTCCTTATGCCCCCTCTCGGAGGCTGAGGTCTCAGGATCAGAACCTTCTCTTGGTCCCTCGTACCCGTTACAAGACGAGAGGAGATCGCTCCTTCCAGGTGGTTGCTCCGACGCTCTGGAACAATCTTCCGCTTTCCTTGCGCTTATTTGATTGTGTTGATGTTTTTAGGAGCAAACTGAAAACCTACTTGTTTGAGAAAGCGTTTTAATTCCAGTGGGAAACGGGTTGTCTTATGACCACCATGTTTTGTGATTTGTATTTCTATTTGTATTTTTTGTGAAGCACTTTGTGACCTCTGTCTGTGAAAGGTGCTATATAAGTAAACCTTACTTACTGTCAATATGCTTTGAGATTTTGATGCTTTTCAACCACTAAAATGATTAAACAAGTGCTTCATGAGCCAGACTTTAAATCGTTTTGGCTGCTTATAACATCAAGCAACAATACTTTACAAATCAGGTTTAACAATATGGACAATATGTTTTGAAATCATCTGGGAGACCCACTCAAGTTAAATGCGTTTACGCGGTCTCTTATCATTAGCTTTAGTCTTGTATTTCCACTGTATTATTAGCTTATCACTTGCGGGCGCATACTCTACCTTCAAAGCCACACTATACACATTAATGTAAGACACCTGAGTTGCCATTCTCACTGGGAATCAGCCGCTAACACCCGCTCAGGTCAGGGAGCCGAGCGGGGAATAGATCCATCCGACTTCAGTCTGTGGAGGCTTCTATTTATAGTTTTGTCATCAGGCTACAGGTCCCGGTGCGATCCGTGGCGAGAATACATTATAGCGATACAGCCGCCTCACTTTGCCACTGGAGGATTTTATGTTTCCATACACGGCACACACAGTTCACACACAGTCTTTTTTTATTTGTTAAATGTACAGTGATACACAGCTTTAGATAGAACCATGCGGGAATGAAAAACAGGGAAAATGTTGTAAAGCAGTGGTTCTCAACGGGAGTAGCTTCAGGGCCTGCATTCACTCTGACATACATTTCTAAACTAAGCTAAATGAGAAAACATGTTTAGGGAAAAAAATGTAGAATACATTAATAGAGAATACTCAATCTCAAAACTTGGGATAAATTTGATTATTTTTTATTCCTTAGCAGGGCCGTCGACAGAGGGGTGGACAATAGGGCAAGGACCAAGGGGGCCCATTAAGGAGCCCATTGTCTATTAAAATACTAGAAAATGAGAGGTTTTATTGTTGTTCAGCCTTTGGTAAGAACATGTATTTAAGTGGGGAAGTAGGCTGTAATATCAAAATACAGTTGCCTATTTTCTGTTCTGTTGATTTCACCATTTAAACTACTCAAAATGTTTCCAAAAAAGTAACTTTAGTAACTTTTAGCAAAGGCTGACGAACCTCCAGTTGAGAATCACTGGGATAAATAATGGGCATGAATCTTGTAAGTGAAGAGTTTTCAGATTAACACAGAGAAGTCACTTTGAAACCAATGCTAGCAAGAGGTAAGAACATTTTCAACTGTAGGTTGTAGATAAACAAAACCAAAAAAGCACAGGTTTGTTTATTAGCTTACCATATATTAGCCCAGGGAACTTTTAAATTAAGACAATTGCCGCAACCAGCAAAAATGTACATAGAGAAACAACTTAAAATGTCAGATTAAATGTTTGGAAGATGGTGTCAAGAAGTGACCCGTTTTTGTCATTAATTTTGAACAGTTAGCTTAGCATCAATTAGCAAAGAAAGGGTTGTCTGCTGAACAATGGCGGAAACTAGAAACTAAAAGGAGCAATGATTTGAAACAAGAAAGTTGGTAAGAAAAACAGTTGGAATATGGTTAAATGACATTTTTTGTAAATCATTAGCTGAACTGGAACTGGACTGGAAACAAACATTTAGCTAGGTCTGTAAGATATGATACTTAGCATAGACATTAAAATAGAAAAGAAAATTAATAAATATGTTCAATTCACAGACATATGTTGTACAGGCTATTGCATTCTCTCCCACGAAGCGCCCCCAAATCCCCTGGAGTTCAAACAGTATGGATTTCGTTGACATGCAAATGCCGCGCCGCTCACGTTAGCATGGGGGCGCTAACTAGGACTTCTCAGTCTTCTTCTTCTGGAACTTCCTGAACTGAGACTGGATGGCCACCGCCGCCTTCTCCGTCTCCGGGTCTCCCATGTCGATGTCGAAGTCCTCGGGAACGTCCGTCTTGGAGGTATCTGAAGGAAAAGGAAAGAGGTGAGTTGGAAATCATTTAGTAAGGTGTGTCAGGCTAACGGTGAGGTTCACAGAAATATCAAATCAGAAAGCAGAATGAAACACATGCTGCCAAAATTGAAGCATGCAAGTCCCCTTCAAATCCTTAAGTAATAACCAATGGGCAAGGACTGTGCTTCTCTACGGTCCTTATAGCGGGGAGCTGACATTGCAATACCACCCCCTTGTGGCCAGGGGCGACTCCAAGAGACACTTGGTAGACAGGATTTTAATGGGACCTCCGACCTCCCAAGGACGTCTTAAAAGCCTGGCTCCAAAGAGTTTTTCTTTTCTAAATATCGCTATGACCCATGTGACAATGCTGGGGTAGGTGAAATATTTTTAACCACGCTGGTTTTTGTTTATCAACCCGAAAAAGTGGATGCCTGTTTAGTGCATTGACTGGCTCCAGAGCCTGTACATCAAGCTCTGGAGCTCTGTGGAGGCTCCAGCTTCCCGCCTTTTTGCCCTTTTAAGGAACAGGCTGCATAGGAGGAGTCTGAGCGGCCATGTAAGTTTCACACATGACTCGGGATCTTTACTATGAATGGGGCTGAATAGGTATTCATCTATCTCTAATTATTATATCTATGGTAATAACACATGCTACATAGCTTAAGTTTGACGTTTACTAAAGCGTAATTGAGAGTATCTTAACCAGTTCTATAGAGCTCAGCCCCACCCACTTCCGGTCACGTGCCTGAGTCCGGACGTTAAAAATCCTATTCATTTTTAGCATCAATTTATCGAAAAATTTAAATATTAAGTGTTTAAAAGCGTGACGCCAGCTAATCAACTATGTGCTAACTCATGGACATAAAGCACACAAGGTTAAATTGAAGATTTGTTCAAAACGTTCTGAACTGAAAAGTTATAAAATCATTTTTGCTGTATAGTAAGTATTGGGTGTTTTCTTTCTTGTAAAATATCCGCACAATAATTGGTAGTTAGCACATAGCTGATTAGCCAGCGTCGTGCTTTTAAACTCTTAATATTTTACGCCCGGACTCAGACACGTGACCAGAAGTCCCGTTTTGGTCGGGAAACTACCATATTTTACCCCATCTTGGAGCTTGGTTGTGGTGATGGGAAGGCTCGCAATAGGTCCCGGAAAATGTCCAAGTCCAAAACTTGTCAGGTATGCTCGAAGTGGGTGGAACTGAGCTCTATTATCATGTGGTTTGATAATGTCACTTTGAAAGAAAAGAAGACTAGAACATTGTTTATGACGCATCTGCAAGCGCCATTTTTGAAATCCCTCTTTCTAGGAAAAGATATTGTTGTATCAATCATTAGAGTAGAATTTTCTTTGTGAAGTATTTTACCAATTTATGAGGCATTTGTTTGTTTTTAAATCACGTAATGCCCTTTTAAATGTTGCCAGTGCACTTTGAGCTCCTTGCACCTTTTTCCTTTGTGGTTTTGATACGGCAAATAGCTAATAAACTGAACTGAACCTTTTTTCCAACGTACTTCATGGCGCCTCCAATCACACACTCCTGATCTTAACCCAGTAAGCGTTTCCCGTGTCTGCCTCTACTGACGGGTTTGACATCAGGCCTCCAACCGCAACACTCGCTCTAATCTTAAACCCGTGCACTGGGGAACAATGTTGCACGGTAAAGACGATTTAAGCCGCCAATACATAAGAAATCACTCGTCCCTCTTTACCAGCCTCATACCTTTGCATTGGAAAACCTGTGAATAACAATAAGCATCATTTGTCCACAGTCGTAGTCGCGGGTACAGCAGCAGGCGGCCTCTGGATGTGACAGAGACGAATGGCCTCTCCATGTGAAGGGTTTATCGGTTCCCCGTACGCCGCACGTTCTGAACTCCATTACCTGCGGCGGCGCTTTGAGTCCCTCTGTCTCCGAATGACAGCAGCACAATATCTACGATTATTATCTGTCAGAGTAAATATATCTGTGCTGGGTTAGGTCCACAGTATAGAAGCTCTTGCACTTGCTGCATTTCAGTTCTCAACAGAGCCCTCAATGTTCCAGACTGTCCATCCATCCATCCATTTTCTTCCACTTGTCCATTGCCGGGTCGTGGGGTCAGCCGTTGGAGCTGCCCAAATCACATTGCACCAGCCCCTATGGCTCCTCCTGCAGGTGGTGGGTCCACGGAAGGACGGCCTCATGGTTCTAACCGGGCCTGTTGGTCTCTCATAAGGGGCTTCTGAACCGTTCTTTGTCTGACCCGTCACCAAGGACCTGTTTGCCATGGGAGACCCTACCAGGGGCACGAAGCCCCCGACAACAGAGCTCCCAGGATCATTGAGGTGCTCAAACCCCTCCACCACGTTAAGGTGGCGGTTCCAGGAGGGGTGTTCCAGAGTCCAGACTGAGTAAGAACAAAGAATAATTTCATAACTCAACTTTGAAACTCATTTGGCTTCTGTTGCCGGGCTGTTACCATGCAAACATTGTCCACACGCATCAGCTAAAAACAATATAAAAAGTAGAGGAAAGAACCGTGGAACAATCTCTGCTTGCTACTGGGTCACTACTGGTGGATGAATGGAGAGTGAACAATAACTCAAAGTATTTTACATTTCCATTATAATCCCGGAAGCCCAAAAATCTTTTTGAAGACACAATCCCGAGCTCTATTGTTCTCGAGTTGAAAGCGGCGCATACGTAACAGGGCGTTCTGGAAGAGCTGTCTTTAAAAACATTCCTCACAGAGCCACACGTCGTATTGATTTTTCAAGCTAAAGCCCCGTCGTCCGTGTGAGGGATTTGATGCAGGGAGTGAAGCATTAAAGGAGAGATTGCACGTAGACCTTCATCCAAGGTTAATGTTTTATGCAACAGTCACTATAAAATGGTTTAGCTACTGTAAAGAACAATTCTGCTGTCCCGCGTTCCTCAAAAGCAGACCCTTCACCTCCCGATTTCTCCCACCCTCAACCAGCGCAACTCTAGCACGCTTCAATAAGACATTCTGATCATTGTAATGCTTTCCATGCATGAACTGATACGCCTTCATCAATGGGGTAGAGGAGGTTTAGGTACACAAGCTGTGGATATGATAAAACTTAGAGGAAGCCCAGAGTAGAACTGCTCCTTCCACACACCCCATTCTGGATGGTTCAATGAGTAAGTTTTTGTTTGTATTTTTCAAGGATTTTCTGGCCGGTAAGCTTTTGTAGAGGAACTGCTTGGCTGAGAGGGGGTGAAGAGCAGAGAGAAACATGTGCTGCAGTCTTAACCACTATAGGCTGCAGTCAATGGGGAAAAGGCTTTTATCAAAATTAAAGTCTGGTGCTCTCCCAGGACATAATGGAAATTGAGAAAGTGGGTACAGGTAAGCTATGTATTGACTTTTAAAGCTGAGAGAAGTATCTTTGGCTACAGACTGCTCATTTGGGTTTCATATTATCCACAAGTTCTTCTGTTTTTAATGATTTGGCTCCTTGGCTTTATCAGAGAGGACAGTTCATAGTAAGTAGCGGGTGTAGAGTGGGGAAAGTTGACCAGGAAAACCACTAAAGATGTGACCCACGCTGCTGGGATGATAAACTAGCGTAGGCCTATATGCACTTCCAAACACATGCAGTCATGGACAAAAGTGTGGGCACCCCTGAAATGTTTCCATTAAATCTCATTCAAAGGTCGACGGATAGTTCGGACCGAAAACGATGTACCATGAGCCAGCAGGACAGCTTGAATCTCTGTAGAAGTTGTTAGAACGTCTCAAAGTCTTCATCTACTCTGGTCGTTCCTCCACTGACCATCTGCCATTGCATTTAGATGGCCAGATAATTGAGAGTTTGACCACAAACTGAACTTCAAAAGCAACACTGACCGCATCTTAAAGAAGTGGTCAACAAATGTTCAGCTGGGATAGTTGGTATGGATGTGTGTTGTGTAACCATTGATAGTCCACATCCTGGGTAGTTAGCTGTTGTGCCATGGCTCGTAAACATCTTAAAGGAACGGGCCACCGTTTTCCATACTAAGATATGTTCTTACCTGAGCTTGGACGCGTTGATACGTACCTGTATGGTCTTTGTGCGTGTGCTCAGTCACGCAAAACGACCAAAGATGTTGTTAGCATTTGGCCTCTCCCAGCATATACCTATAGCTCCAAACGGGGGTGAAGTTAGAAGCGACCAAGCTCTTCCACGGGCACAAAGACCAGGACAGGTGCGTATCAACTCGTCTGAGCTCAGGTACAAACATAATCTCAGTATGGAAAAACTGTGGCCTGTTCCTTTAAATATGTTGTGCGCTGTTGACAAAGGAACATTAAGATCTCTTGAGATGCCGTTGATGTTTTTCCACAATTTGGATTCCCAAGTCATCTGGCAGGCACAGACAATGCTCTTCATCTTATTACAGGTGTTACTGTTTACTGTATCTGTTACTGTCACAGATGCTTGGAACAAAGTTAATCACCCACAATTTTGAAATAGTGCCAATAATATCTTTGTGCGGCCCGTTTTTGGAGTTTTGTGTGAAATTATGTCATTTTCTTTCGTTCCATGACTGTAAATGGAGAAATAGCTGTAAGAAAGGTAATCCATCTACAATACTGATAGACAATGAGTTGTTTATAGTGAAGCAGAGAAAATAACAACTGTCTCATCCTCTTATTTTGTAAGGTTTAAGAGTACTAGATAATATGAGTCACCCTTATGGCCTCGTCAATCTTTGCTATTCCCAATCAGATCTTGGAAGCTAAGCAGGGAAGGGCCTGGTCGGAACTTGGATGGGAGACTGTTTGGTAACACCAGGAGGCCTAGCGAATGTAGTGAGTAAAGCGCAGTACAAGTGTAAGGCATTATTATTATTATTAACATCTGACAGAGTGAGATCAATTCATTAGCCGTATAATTGAGTACAGTAGCGCTAATTAAAAAGTGTGCAGGAAATGGGTCGTTTGGAGAGTGTCGGATAATTATAGACTTGGACCTCGGAGGTGAGCCGAGGCAAATTTAGACAGCTGCCAGTGGAGCCCATGTTACACCACTCCACACATTTACATAAAGAAATAGGTTCTGCACTGGTCCGCAAGGATGGTAATGAGATTATAATTTCACTTTGTCAATAGGCTGCATTTGTTTGACTCACGCAAATGAGCTAATTATGGAGGTCGCCATTATAAACATATGGATGGAGTTTATTTGTTAGCTGGGATAAATGCAATACAAACACTAATGCTGCCTTTCAAACAAAACTAAAATGTACAACCAGCGCCCTTAATTAACTGGTTCTATAAAGTGGAATAATTGACCGTAATTTAATGTTGTTTTTTTACCACAAATCTAGGCTGGTTGTCAGATGTTGTGCAGGCAGAGAGAGTTGTAGCTATAGTTACAACAGTTTTACTCAAGCAAAAATAAGTAGAATCAAAAAAGTAATAACCTAAATACATACTCCAGTAAGAGTTAAACAGTACTCAGTAAGAGTTATCATTTAAAGTCTGATTTCAGGGTTTCCATGGGGCATTATGAAGCATTAAATTTAATGAATTATGACCAAATTAAGGCCTTAAAAGTCATTTAAAAAGCATTAAATCAGATTCAAACTGGCATTAAATCTATTTTTTAATTTTTTCCCCCTGGGAGACAGAACCACAACAATTACATGTATTGCATACATTGGTAAAAAACACAAAAACTATTGTCTAAAATAGGGGTTCCCAAACTTTTCAGGCCATGACACCCACAATCACTCAACAAAAAACTCAGGACCCACTTCTGTAAAATGTAATTTACATTTATAATAATCTAAGCTGTAAAACAAATTCAACAATTCAATTCAATGTGGTTCACTGGTGTAAAACAAAATTCAGCTGCAGTTTTGACTGGGTTTTACAAATCAATTCAATTCAATTTTATTCTGGACTTGTAGTCCATTAAAAATAAATAAAAGGACTAGACAAACAATTAATATGGCATTTTAAAAAGACAACTACTATTTCATTTTCAGACATGTTTAGTCGACACATAAAGCTGTACATCAAAGTTCGTAGTACAGCCTGTAAAGTGTTCACTCGGGCATTGACCATTTCAGCTTCTTCAAAAGAACACGCAAAGCATCATTATGGGCCACCTGCAGCCTGCACATGCTTTCATATAAGGAGTCCAGAGATGAGCCGTGTACAAGGGAGAACGCTTTAAATAAAGTCAGCTTTACTCTCTCTGTACAACAGCCAAACGTCCGTGCCAGAGTATTGGCCTGGGCATACAACACTCTGCATTGTCTGTAATGTCTTCATTACACAGTCTTTTGCACAAACGTTGCCCGTTGTGTCCAATTCAGTTCTGGATATCATCATTTCTCCTCATTCCTCTCTTTGATTAAACGTTTACAAATCTTAATGAAATATGACCACATTTTTTGCATTTGTGGCATTAAAAAGCATTAGATTTGACTTGCTGCTGCCCTCGATTTATGTTTGGGTTGTGACGCTATTTAATACAGTGAGAAAGCAAATATTTCTGAAGAACAGGCCATAAAAAGTAGATGCAATTAATAAGGTTTGTATAACGTATGCCAGCTGTTGGCTCTAGCACAATGAGCAGAATTAATTTTTAAGTTTGTAGCAGTAATTCAAGAAAGCATATTTACTTAGATACATAAGCCGGTGTGTATAATTTATTCAAAAAGTTACAAGAAACTCATTACTCTCCATCTCCATAATAACAAGCTGCCGCGCTGCTTTGATTAAAATAACAGTGGAGTTGTGTCTTCCATTTCAATACCTCCACACAGCCAATTACTGCCACATACACTTTTACCATCTTGACTACTGTGAGGCAAGGGCCCAATTTTCTCCGCTTTTAGCTTCCAGGTCAGCTTCAAACGCCACTTAAAAGTCGAAAGGTCTACGGCGCACTGCATGCATCCAGCGCACGGCTTTGTTATTTGACCTTGATAATTAATTTGAGAGCTGCAAAGAGTTGGGAGTCCGGCTGCAGCTTGTGTTTGGACGCAGGGAGATAATGGGTAAGAGCGAGGACTATCGACTGCGCCCATTCTGCGTAAACTAACACTGTAGAGGCTCAAGGACGTACTTGTCTGGACAGCTGCAGGCACGAGGGGGAGGTGAAGGGGTTAGCGGGATGTTGATTAGAATTTTTCCTGTATGATTGATAACCTGAAACACTGAAGAGGCACCGAGAGCCCCCCACACCTGCAGCACAGTGGAGGCGTCACAAAAAAGCGCCACAGGAAACAATAAGGGACAAACGAGGAGGTATCTGGGCAAGACTCACAGCAAAACCACACAAATCTTCTATCTAGGGATGGGTATCGTTAAGGATTTATCGATACTACTACTCTTATCGATACTCCTTATCGATCCGGTACTTTAATGGTACTCTTATCGGTACTTTAATAGAAAAATATATATAGGTAGATTGAGACTACCGTATACGTAGGCTAGGGTGCATCAAACGCCCCATACTTCAATGGATCATTTTGTCCCTTGTCTAGTTTTTTATATATAAAAAAAGAAAATGTATGGCAAAGTTTGGTGAAGTTTGAAGTACATTTAGGTGGTCCACCATTCAAATGAATGTTATCAAAATATCGAAAATTCGCCATTTGGCGCATATTTCATTTTATGTCATTATGTTAAATAATATTGCATGCAGAGTTGTATATAGATATTGCAATAGTACAATTTATACAACGGGTGTTTAGCGGTGTTTATTATATAACATTAACCATTCACTACATCTTTTAAAATGTTTCAACTCATCGGAGACAATAGTTTCAACGCAATGAATTCAGTATATGTTGTTTTCAACATTGTTCTAAATGATTTATCCAATGTTTAAAAAGTTAAATATAGTTAAATTGATCCTACATTTACCAATGTTTTAAAGTCAATTTTAAAGTCGCTATGTCCTTTGCCTTTTCGCAAGTTGTGCTGTTCTTTACGGTCCTTCTCAACAACTTGCAGCACGTTCTGGTAAAGTTCTTCACCCCTTGCTGATGCCAAGAAATCTGAGCTAAGCTTAACACCTCTCTCAGCACAGTCATTGACAACATTCAGTGATTCAAGGTTGCAGAGAGAAGCTTGGTACGCAGCAGAATTTGGCCAGTTCGCAACTTCTTCAGTCATGAACTCAGCGTTCAGCTGAAGAGTGAATTTTTTTTTTTTATTGGTTTATTTGGTTGGGACAGTGCATGTTAATGAACATACATGGGTCTCATGCATGTAAACAAGCCACACCGGATTGTAGCCTTTGGCTAATTTCCATCCGCCGTCCCCCATTCGCACTCTCAAACACACTCACATTCATCCTGGCCTATTGTACATGTTTTTAGTGGTAGGGGAAACCGGAGTACCCCTACGCAGACACGGGGAGAACATGCAAACTCCACACAGAAAGGCCCCGTCCAGGTGGGAATCGAACCCGGGACCTTCTAGCTGTGAAGCACAAGCGCTAACCGCTGTGCTACCGTGCCGCCCAATGTGTACCAGGAATCAATACTAGCTAAATCAGCAAGAGTTGTGGTCAGAGTAACATTTGCTGGAAACCTTGGCTTGCCAAACCAGTTCCAAACCAGTTCTGTGGTGCCAAGAGGGCCGTTTCTGGTTTAACAGCCAGCAGACTGTCTGCAAGGGCTCGTCGTTTGGCGTCAGACACCTTACTGCTCCACAGAGCATGAGGAACAGGATGAGGAACACATCAGCAAATTCTTGATAATCATCTTGGCGTAGCAAAAGCTCTGATTTGGATGGCTGGAGAACACTGGTTCGACATGTATCTACAATCTGAAGTGTCTCGTGGTTAAATGATGTCGAGATAGCTGTTCATCAGTGCTTTTAGATGGCCCCGTCAACATTTGGAAACTCTTACGAAATCTTGTAAACAAGGTGACGTCTGGAGACTGGAGACCTCAATCTTCAGATCATCAAAACATGAGACAGGATAATCTCACCCACATGGTGACGGCAGGCTGACCAAAGGAGAGCTCGTCCAAGCTGCTTCAGTCACACAGGCTGCAGTTACGTGACCTGTATTCGATGCTGTGGTCATGAAAAAATGGTCTGGATTATTGGCACTCAACAGCTAAATCCCCAAAACAGCGCGGCACTCAACGTGTTAACAGTCAACATGTGCTAAATCTAACAGCCCTGTAATGACTAATAACAGTTTGCATATAATATTTGTAAAACAGGCTCTTGCGACAACATGAAAGTATAACATAATAAGTTCAATAAAAAAAAAAAAAAAAGGTTTAATACAAAATTAGATAAAAATTAAATATTTTGTAAAAACTCACTTTCAAAGATTGCAGACTTCACAAACAACTTGAATAAACAAGCAAAGAATAGTTATTTAATCAAATTCAGTACCATTGTAAAATATTAAATAAGTAAAGAGGTCAACAGCAAATAACATTCAACTACATGAATATCGCAATAGAATGCCCATATAACCCAATGCAAATCTTGCTTATTGAGGTGGACCCCCTAAACAATGTTGGAATTAGACAAAAATGGGTAGAAATTATTTTTATGACCAAAGGTATGTTTTTGAACTGGGGACAGAATAATTGGTTGACATTGGGGCGTTTGATGCACCCTAGCGTAGGCATTAATCCTTGGTCTATATTATTTATTTATTACTCTACATTTAATTTCCACTTTGCGCATACACTTAATATATGGGAGTTAAAATACTTCACTTACGTTGCTATTTAAAAAAAATCATTATTATTGTCTAGTAAATCAAGGCTGTTGGTTAGATTTGGCTGTAGCTCCAAATGAGTCCAAATGAAAACTTAGTGCAGTAAAATAATGAACTGTTTTCTGCCTCTCAGCTTGTGTCCAGTGGGGTCGACACCGCCTCGCGCTGACGTGCATGTGTGAGCGCGCACGCATGTGCACGTACGCGCCACTGTGTACGCCGTTTGTGGAACAATAGACTCCACCCGAAACTCTTTAGTTTGGGTATTTGTGAAAGAAGAAAAGTGCGAGTTGCTCGTCTGTCTGTTCAATACGAAGTCGTTACGTTTCGCTTTTTTACCGCGGGTTAGCGGTAGCAGCTCGTAACACCGCGTGTCTTTCCCACGCGCACCTGTCTCGCTGCACACGGCTGCAGAGGGGAGACAGGGCAGTGGCAGAGCACAGGGATGGACACCCTGCACTTTCGTGTGGGGTTGCGGGGATGAACAGATCCGATGCAGCGAACGCATCCATGAGGGCGGAGTGATTATTTGAGCGCAGCTGCCCCGTTAAGAAGACCGTTAAGGCTGGAGCTTATCGGTCCGGGTGGACCGGCACACGTGAGCCCCGGGGCCGTTATGATACCGGGGTTCAGTACCCATCCCTACTTCTATCCCTACTATAATTCTGACTAATGTTCGTCCACAGGAGAATAAGACGGATTATATTGTTCCGCTATTCATCTTATAACGGAAGGTTATGAATTGTTCCCGCCCTTTTTCACGTATTAGTTTACATAGGACTGGAGAAGTCAAGATAAAATCAGTTATTACACGAAAACAAAGCCGATTTTAGGCCGCGCAGAGAAACATCAGATTTTAGCGGCGAAAAATCTGAGAACATTTTTCCCTTGTTCTCTGTTTAAACCAGGGGTGTCCAAACTTTTTCACAGAGGGCCGTATATTGACATGTATAAGGCATGGGGGGCCACAGATCAATGCATTCAAACGTTCAACTGCGTGTATTTAAGAAAGGTTTAAACCATTCCCCACACTTGTATTTAGACTTGGAACCATAATGCCAGCTCAGTCTCACAATAAATGTAAATTTTTCAGGTTTTAATTGTGTGGAAGTATTAAAAATGCAGGAAAATTACCATCTCTGGCGATGTGTGGCAATAAAACAAGAAGCCTGAGGGCCACCAAAAATAGGTCTGAGGGCCGCATTTGGCCCTCGGGCCGCACTTTGGACACCCCTGGTTTAAACGAACAGGCTTCATGCTCGACCGGAAGTGTCAATACAACGGAAGTGCCGAGGCAAAAAGAGGCGGAATAAGGTGAATACGCTCTTCCCACATGATGGTGAAAGACTATTGCGGAGCGGAGGGAGCGGAGGGAGCTGCGCAGAAGGAGGTGGTGGAGGAGCTGACCAGTGCAGGACACCACGCTCTGAAACAGGGACAAACTCGTTTCCCTTACAGCCAAAAACATGCTGATCAGGTTAGCCCAGTCAGTCACAGCGGCTCAGGACTAACCCAACACTAGGGCTGAAATAAACTAATCGATTATTGAAATAGTCGACAACTATTTTAGTAATCGATTAATTGTTTTCTGGTAGACACAGACTCAAATAGAGCAAAAATGAATCTTTTTCAAATTTTGGGTCCCTTGTGACCGGTTTACATTTTGTCATTTCTTTATTGAATGTATTCATGTTATATGGTTGCTATAGGAACAGTGGAGGAGCAATGGCTGCTCCTGCCTGACAGCATGAAGGTCCTGGTCGAGTGGGGCCTTTCTGTGTGGAGTTTGCATGTTCTCCCCACATCAGCATAGGTTTCCCCTACCACTAAAAACATGTACAATAGGCTGCCCTCTACGGCTAGGACTCGGAAAAATGAATTCTGAATCACAGTGGATTTTTTTCTTCTCAGGTCAAAAAGAAAATGAAACTGATTTGCCTTTCAGTATGATTTTAAAAGAAAAGTTAGTGATATTTTCCAGTAAAAAGCCGGCACACTATTAAATAACAATAAATCTGAGTTCACTTGATCATTTTCTAAATAATTGGAGGCGCCCTCGAGGTAAGAGGTACTTTGAGTGGAAATGAAAGACTCGAGGGGTAAGCAGACAAAAGAAGTTGGGAACCACTGATGACGGAAACAAAAAAGGGTGAAATAACTCATAATGTTTAATATTCTAAATTCTTCAAAATTGTCGCCCTTTATTCTTGGCATTTTCTCAATGAGTTTCAAAAGGTCGTCATCTGAAATGATTTAACAGTCTGTGAAGCTCATTGAGAAAATGTCAAAAGTGCAAAGCAGTGATTAAAGCAAAAGGCAGATGAAGCTATCTGAACTTTTTGGTTTAAAACATAATTCCATACGTGTCATTAATGTCTTCAGTGAGAATCTACAATATAAATATAATAATAGTCTTGAAAAAAAAACAACACTACTGTACATCATTCCTCTGACTTGAATCCAGTTTTTGGCGGCTGTATCCATATCTGAAAGCCGTTGTATGTAAAGCTCCTTTTTGCTGAACTCCCCCGTCTTTCACCTTGGGTCTGAGGTTAAACACTGGGCTACAGCATCACAAATCTCCAGTTGCTGATTCAGGGCGCGCTCAAAGTGCTGCTGGTGCATCCGAACACTGCTGAGCACACAGAAGGTTTCCACAGCCAGGAGACAGAGCAGGGCGGCCAAAATGACATCTCAACTAAATCAGGCTTTCAACCGGACGCGTAATTCTTCACGACAATTTGTGATGTAAGCCCTTTGTGCAAACGCTGCCGTGTGAAGTGTCTTACTTGCAAAATGTGAACCACGGTGCCCGAGGGCCGAACTTTTGCACTTCCCTCTTTGGAAGCCTAATTTTGACCCCGAAAAGGCCATGTTTTCATTTGTAGCTTTTATACATTAAGCCTAAATATACTTGATTAGTATGACAAGGACACGGAAAACGGTAAATGTTCTAAATGTATGTAGCATATAAAGAAATAGCATTAGCAATAGCATAAAAAAAAACCTTTATAAATGTTGTTGGTGCGGCTTATACTCAGGTGTGCTCAATAGTCCGGAAATTACCGTATGTACAATAGGAATTAATGAGTGAGTGGTTGGTGGTGGTCAGAGGGGCCGATGGCGCAGATTGGCAGCCTCGTTTCATTATCCCAATGGCTACAATAGTAGATTACCACCACCAACTATGGCGTGAATGAATAATGACTACTGTGTGGCACTTTGAGAAACTTAATACATACTTATACGTATTACAGGCTTGAAAAGTGCAATACAATTATTATGATTATGATGTCTTTAAATTAAATATGCCAAAATGAATGCCTTAAATGTCATTAAATCACATTCAATTTGATTGAAGCTGGCATTTCATCTTAATCTCTTGGATAACGTTATTACGCAACTATTTTTTATTGCATTGCATTTATTTTTTACAGTCACAAAATACAAAACATATGATCCAAAGCACAAATTGTAAAACTTTTACCCAAAGTAATTTACATCAAGGAACCCACTCACCCATTCACACTCTCATTCATGTGAATGGGTGGCCGCAGACAGTGGAGGTAAGGAGGGTGAAATGTCTTGCACAAGGACACAACAACAGTGTAAACCAACAAGTGCAGGGTTTCGAACCCCAAAACCATGCACTTGAGAGGAAATTTCAATTTGGCACCTTTAAGAAAGTAAAAATGTTTTTATTTTTTTTGCTTAAAGCAGTACTAAGTAACTCATGCCCCTAGAGGCCATAAGCGCCACTGCAGGTGTCGTAGCATGTTGCGTTGTTTTACTCATTAATTGTCCGTGAGAGTAAATACTACGCTGGCAGAAAAGACAAAGGGAGAGAGGGATATTGTACATCCAATTACACAATGGAGATAATATTTTTCACTCAAACATGTCTGTAAATACTGTTTAAAGGAACAGGCCACCGTTTTTCTATACTGAGATATGTTTTTACCTGAGCTTAGACGAGTTGATACGTACCTGTCTGGCCTTTGTGCCCGTGGGAGAGCTTGGTCGCTTTTAACTTCACCCCGTTTGGAGCTATAGGAATATACTGGAAGAAGGCAAATGCTAACAACATCTTTGGACCATACAGGTACGCATCAACTAAGAACATATCTCAGTATGTAAAAACGGTGGCCTGTTCCTTTAAGTGGCGCTAGCCCGCAGTTAGCTTTGCCCGTTAGTCTGTTAGCTTCTTCTTCGTGATTCTATTAGTGTGTATTGGTGACTCCTACCTGGTTGCAGGCAAGTTGCAATTGTGGTTTTCTGGCCAGAGACACCAGGGGGAGATGAAAGACCCCCCAATCAAAATGTTGTATTTGGGCATTTAAATGAAATTACCCTGATATTACTGTTTTGGTTACCGCTATATGCCATTCTCATGTGTCAAGATGTTGCAGTATTTTGTGAAGCCTAAACTGTAGTTGCCCCAGCTGACAGTCAAGAGTGGGAATGATGAAACTCTTTCTACCGGTGTCAATAAGGCGGCGAGTAGAGTTTTTGTCAGATGCCTTTGGGAAACAAACGATAGTCGAACAGTTACAAAGCCTCGTCAGCTGTAGCGTCAACGACCAGTTAGTCATGGTCAATAGTGTTATTTCCCATTGGACTCGAGCTAAAAGAGTCATTACCTCTGGGATAAAGCTTTGACTTGTCTTGTCTTGAGCGGGGCTGAGTCAGGACATTAGCGCAGTCCCAAGGCTCCCCTGTGATTTATGAGAGAGCTTCAGCCGTACCCCACAAACGTAGCACCGGTTTTGAATCAGAAAGCACTGAAATACACATCGAATGTGCTATATTGTCCTTCATGACAGTTTGAATTATGTAGATTGAACCCCCTCTGGATGCTGTGTGTATTTGTACAGTATAGAGGCTCGCGGAAACTGTCAATCAGAAGTTATTAGTGTCTTGTGAAGTATATAACGCCAAGGATTTCACCCTATATGCAATTGTGTAAAAGTGTTAAGACTTACAGATCCAAAGCAGTCCATTAAATCCTGCTTCTTCAAGGGCATATTATTGTTCATCCAAATGCTTTACTGTATGTGTGTTTATTAGGTGTGAAACTACCACATTTCTATATCACACACTTTATTTGTAAATATAGTTTTGAAACCTGATTCCAAGGAATGCGCAGAGAACAAAAGGGTTTGCAAATGCCAACATATAATGGGCCTGTTTTATTATGTTTAGAACGTGTTTTTATCATTGTGACCCATGCAGCTGTTCATTCAAGTTCATCGTGGGCAGCCTCCGCAACAGTGGCACGGAGCAGTCTTCTATTTATTTGTGTTTCAGGGAAGTGTAGGTAGTGGTTAGGAAACTGGAGCACCCAGAGGATAAACAACACAAAGGGAGAACATGCAAACTCGGCATAAACAGGCCCGATCTAGTCCAAGAGTCAAACCTGGGACCCCGTCTTTGAGGCACAAGCGCTAACCACTGTGCCTCTTTAGACGGCCAAGCCAACCTCTTTCAATCACCAGGTCTTCATCAGGGCTTAATAGGACTTACTGCCGGTGGTTTGATAAAATGTTGAACTCATACTTTTATAATTGCAACCTTCAACATATGGTCAGGGGTGTCAAGCTCTTTTTGGGTCACGGGCCGCATATATTGTGAAGGACCGTGGCCTAATAAATAACAACGGCTTACACTTATTGCGCTTTATCAGTCTCTGTCACATGTTTCTCAAACTGCTACATATAGACACTATTCATTCACTCCACACTCGCCCTGGGGCAGACTGACCATTTACCACGTGGCTATAATATGCTGTTTATATCCTGATCTCTTATTATGTCAGTGCCCTCTGCTGGACATGTGTGGAATTCTTTCCTTTTTTTAAATTTAAGCTGCCCTTAGTGGCTGGAGTGAGCATTCTGGCTATTTCTTTAAATCCATAACTCCACACAGGAATGGGCTAAAGACTTACTTTGGCTCCACAAAGGGCCACATTAAATCATCTCGCAGACCGCATGTGGCCCGCGGGCCTTGTGTTTGACACATATGCAGTAGGTTTATGAGTGAACGATTTTTTGTCAATTCCTCAATATGAGCGGACACAGTGCAATGAAATACCCTGTCTGCTCTTGCATTACACCCCACTCTTACACATTCAAATACATTAAGTAAGTATTATGGAAGTGATAGTTCAGATTATGCCAAAAGTTGCTGGATCAAAAGCAATAGAAATGCACAATGTCAAATTAGAAACTTTAATCAAACCCTAACTTTCTCTTGAACTTTTCCCATTTTGTTTCCCAGCCCTAAATGAAACTACAGTACCTTGCCCCGCAGGCGTCTTGATGTTCCCAGTGGCTGCCCCGGATCCTTGTCTCTGTAAGCAAAAGACAAAGAAAATCATTAGAATCGCTTCTTCCAAAATGGAAACAAAGCATCCATCAGCCCCTTTTCACATGCGCTCACTCTGCACCGGCGTCAGTGTGTCCCTGAGAGACCTCCTGATCCTGGCAGAGAGGTGCTCAGACCTGGGTCAGTAAATCACCCACAGGCCCCGGGACGTGTACAGAGTAAACCGTCCTGACAGTGTTTGACTTTCTACATTTACTACTGCTGAGCATCCAGGAATGTGACACAAGCGCTCTGGATGCAAAAATTAACGTATAAACATTTTCCTTAAACATTAGTGGTCTCTGTTTTGATTGTAAATTTGAAGCGTTTTCTCCGATAGACTTTTAGACAAATCCATGCACTGAATTGTCCAGCGTATATGTGCAACAGCCAACAACCTTAACCACTAAGCCAAGGTTAGTCAAGGTCCAGCAGCCAACACATCATGTCATTCAAACTACCAGAGGATTTCTAGACCATACACAGATCTAAACACCTTTTAAATTACAGATAAATATTGACAACTTTATACAAATGTTCTTGTAACCATCTTCACCTTAATATGGGATTTCTTCGGCTTAAATCGTTTGAGGAGAGGGCAAACTTTTGCTGCTGATTGGCTCAAGTACGCCTCGTTTTAGCCAATCACATTCAACTCCTTAAACCATAAATCCATTTTATATTTCCTCTTTAAAAATGTTGTGTGTTTGTGAATCTGGACCAGCACCTTGTGTTTTTCGTCATGGCTGCATTGTAAATTACACAAGCTCACTCACTACAATACTGCCGCGTGATTGGCTCAAACCACCGGTGGGTTGGATTTTAAAAAGTCAGCGTGAGAGGCACAAGACGGATTCTTATGAGAATACAAGCAATCACAATGTCACCCAGTCAGGGGTTCTGGAAGGCAACATAAACGTATTGAATAAATAATAATCTCTCTGTAAGCAAATATAATATATAGTGGCTCTATTTGCTTCGATAAGCAAAAACAGCCTTCACGAACAGAGCGGTGCTTCTCTTGGGCTGTGACAGATCTGCAATTTAAACAAACAGTGCTACATGCCAGGAAACATCAGATGTTTGCCTACCATCCAATGAAATATATAGTGAAAAATAACAACAGCGATCGCTCCTATTCAGCTTGGAGGTAAGAACGGCATTATACCTGATTTTATTCTAGGGGTGGAATGAAATTTGTTTTGTCATCCTTTAGTGACTTGTATATTCAAATTTGTGGAAAAAAATAGTGCACATCAACTCATAAAGTATTTACATCAATTTTATGAACTTGGATGTGAGTTTTCTAGCATTTCTGTGAAAGTGACCCTGCAAGCTGGTAAACATATAAACTCAAATTACATATAAACTAAAAGTTACAAATGAGTGTGCACCATGATTTAATGTTTCCCAACCAGGGGTACAGGGACCCATGGGGATACTTGAGCACTTAGCAGGGGGTAAAAAAGAACGTATAACTGAGTAGAATTTCAATATTAAAGAGACTAGATGGAGTTTAAAAATGTTAAAATGATGTATTTTCCTTCCTCTACTTGCTCCAGCAATGTCCTAATGAGCCCAGACCTATTCAACACAACTGCCGCTAAAATCCTGCACTCAAAAAGTTGTTACTTTTGGGTCCGAAGTGCCGTCATGCACGAGCTTAATATAGAAACTGCAGTTACACGTAAGACCTGAGGTGGCAGTAGCGAGTATACAAATGACAACTTCCATCTAGTCCCTCTGATTTCAAAGGAAAGTTAGTTTCAATATGTTTTTCAGTAAATGGTTTGATTTTGAGATTATTTTAGCTTCATTTGAACTCAACACACTATCATAATCTTAGTTAAGTTGGTCACTTTGTCACAGGATCCTCGAGGTGGGGGGTACTCGGAGTATAAATGACCGACTCAAGGGGTAGGGGGGACAAAAAAGGTTGGGAACCACTGTCATAACCAACAGTTTACTTTACCCAATCCCTCTTTCCTTGTTTGTATTAAAATAAAATGAAATTATAGTGCCCATATGTAAAGTAAAAGAAAAGTTAAGTATGTTTTATGGATACATGTTAAAGTGGTGAAGTGTTGGTTTGGAAAATACCATGTTCAGCTCTTCAGACAAAGGGCAACCGCAGCACAAAATCAAGCATGGTTATAAGAGGAAAGACCAAAACATGATTGATTCCTCTCGTTTCAAAAGTAACAATAAGTCCGACACAGCCGTCAGATTGTTTTCACTGAGTAATACGGTTAAGTTCACTTGTTGTTCGAGAAATAGAGCCACATTAAAATGTAAATGACTTCTGTTTTAGGGAACAAAGGAACATTTACAGATGTGTCTGCACTGTTTAATACCAACACAAACTCCATTATAATGACTTCTGCTGTATTTATTCACCCCGTACGTCAACTCGCTCTGCCCACAGCCATTTGTTTTGCCCCGTATTGCCTGTTCTTTCCATTCATTAAAGCGCAAACAGCTCGGATCTCTGGAGAAATCACGGGCCGCGTGGATGTGTGCGCTCCCAATCTCCGCTCTGTTTGCTCCAGCCTCTTTCGAAAAGCAGCGTGGGAGCTCCAGGAATCGACGAACTTTTTCAAAAATGCATCCGTGTTTGTCCGCGGCTTTTAAAATATTTATTTCCAGAGCTCGCCTAATCCTATTTGTGTGGCGCGTTGTGGTTAAAAGGAAGCGCTCGGGACGCACACGCTATCCAGGTAAACAGATTAACGGAGGCTATTATTAGGACATCGTTGTTATACGGCTTTTAAGAATTCAACACAGCGACAGAGAAGGTAAACAAAGTGGCAAGGACAAACTTGTGGAGAGAACGAGCGGCGAGATGCAGTAATTGGTAGAGACTGAATCACCTTCAAGGGACTCTACGTGATTTTGATCTCACACAAGAGATAAATCAGTAAATTGTATTCACAGACCTTTGAGGGAAAAGAGAGAGTCTGCGTATGTTTTAGCTTTAGTTTTCCCTTTCACAAACCTAGAAGTACTGCTGATTAAAATGCTGATAAACTCCTGCGTGTGAAGAATCGGGATGAGTTTGGACCTGAATTAACAGTTCAAACTTAAAGAGGGGGTATTATGCTTTTTTCAGTCACATAGCACCAGTCTATAGCATACTACAATGATGACGTAACCTTCTGTTGGTCTGTGTATGCAGTAAATTAAAATAACTGCCTTGAATAAAATTGCTCTCTCAAAATGGCTGTACTGAACGTCTTGAAATAGGCCTCTGTCTCTTTAAGAAGCTTTCCGACACGCCCCCTTCAGCACACTGCTGTGGCATCTAAACAACACTACTGTGCGGGGAGGGGGCTCTGCTGAGCTGAGGAGCAGTGGTTGGTGGCTTGGCTGGTGACGAAAGGTCCAGAGGCGTCTCCAGGAGGTGGGGGCGTTCCTAGGAGGACTGAGGCATAGCTACACCTAAAATGGCTGCCGTCTAAGTTTTTACTGATTACTCAAAAATATGTGAATGAGCCAAGGCAACACTCCAGGCATGTGTTTAATGAGGGAATGACATAATAACATGATATAAAGCTTGAAAAAGTCGATTTTACATAATACCCCCTCTTTAAACAGTGTTTGGCAATGTTTAAATAAGCTACGACTAAGACTAAGATAAGACTAATAGAATGGAGCGCTCTATCCCCATATAAATGAATACCGAAGCTATAGGACCAATATTAAAATATAGCGAGATATGTCTGTTTCATGGCGTTTATGTTAGTCTGTGGTTTCTTTATGATTAAAGATTATGTATTTGTGGCCATTGGATGTGTATCTGACCCCACAAAAAGCAGAAACTTAACAGAATATGAGTTAGCATTTAGCTCAAAGGCCACTTTTAAGCGTGATAATTCTTATCTAAAGAAAAATCCCCAAAGGTCTGTACATTCATTAAGGATTTTTAGCTAGGCTTTGACCTCATCTTTATGTGGTCGATGGGTTGAAAACAGCTGAAAACATCTGGATCGTTCATAATTTGTGATGTTTGATGGCTAAAGGCTAGTCGCTATAGGAAAGAACAGGCCTGAACAGGCTAACATAATGAACTCTGAAAAGTTTCCTGGACTTTTTTAGCCATTATTCGCTAATGCAAAAAAACAACAACACATGACTAATTAAATGCATGTCTTTTTTTCTTTTTATTGGTCGAACTCTTGCGCAGTGTTGTTTTTAAATTGAGCTGTAACGAGACAAATCAGGAGAAACCACCCAGAGAATACCACCCTGCTGATCCGCTCTGTTTACACTCATCCATATCTGCCCGGCGCTAATGAATTCAGCATCAGATAAAGTTGTAGGGCCCGATCCCCCCCCCCCACCCCACCCCAAGGCGTGTGTGTGTGTGTGGGACCGACCCGCTCTCCCATTCATCTTCTATAGTGCGACTAATGAGGAGGCTCCATTTAGTGTTTGCACGTAACTACCCTAAACTGCAATACTCCATCACTGCCGGCGCCGCAAACAAAATCACTCACCGCGCGTTACTACCCCCGCATTCGGTTAATAATGGTGTTTTTCTATCTTTGTTTTTTACCACACAGAGGAGCGCAGATGGGGAGTGGGATCGATACCTCACTCTACACTCAACATGTACTTATTTCTACAAAGATTGGCACAAGGAGAAGAAAAATTGCCTGGGTCTTGACAGTCACTGTGAGGAGAAGTAACTGAGATGAGAGGAGAGAGGTGTGGACTGGGCAGATACGTTGTTTTTTAAATGACTGACTAAATGACAGCTCCAACGGCTGCCCCCACGACCCGGCAACGGACAAGTGGAAGAAAATGAATGAATGAAAAAAAAGGATTTGGAAAGCATACATATAAGGATGCTATTATATCCTCATCAAATATTACACTGTAACCTCCCTCTCGCTGTGTTTATTTTGCCTTTTTCTGCGAGCTGCATTTGTGGTTTCTGTGCTCCACATTGTTTTGCTGGATGCTTTTGTCTTTGCCGTGTTTGCCATAATTGTCCTGAAGAAAACAGCTTTTAAAAAGTAAACAAACAGCTAGCTTATGAGCTAAAGACATTTGAGACCTACACATTTCTTCTTCTGAAACACTGACGATGCACCAAGAGCCCCCACACCTGCAGCACAGTGGAGGCGTCACAAGAGACGCAACAGGAAACTAGGAAGGGACAAACAACGAGGTATCCGGGCAAGACTCGCCGCTAAGCCACACATGCCTTCTGTCCCTACTATTGTTCTGGCTAATGGACGTTCACTGGAGAATAAAACAGATTAACTGCTGAGCTCTTCCCGGAAGATGGTGAAAGACTGTTGTGGAGCGGAGGGAGTGGAAGGAGCTGCGCAGGAGGAAGGGGAAGGAGGAGGTGAAGGAGCTGACCAGTGCAGGACACCACGCTCTGAAACAGGGACAAACCCAAGAACTGGTGCACCGTTTCAGAGGATCAGAGGAGACTGAAGGCAGCCAGCCAGGTTTCGTCCGGGTGCAATGGATTCCCTGACCCCCAAAAACATGCTGGTCAGGTTGGCCAACAGCGGTGGCACGGCTCAGTCGCAGCCGCTCAGGACTAACACCTGAACACAAGTGAGCCACTCTTTCATAAGGTGAGCCACATGAATTCTGGCTTTGTCAAGTTGGAATAAGCCTATGCCATCAGGGAAGAAGAAATCCATTGATGATTGATTGATCCATTGAGTAACCTGGTCATTCAGGATGTTCAGGTCATCAGATACGTTTTGCTGAACCTAGACCTGACCAACTGCAGTAACCCAAGATCATAACAGTTTGTGAAATCCAGGTGGTGACTCTTTTTTTTTGGTCTAGCAGTGTATATTTTCACAATACAAAAAAGATCTGCATAGCTTGTCTGCTCCCAATCTTTTATTATTATACGCTCCACTGAAGTGACGTTTCTGGCGTCAGATCAGTCCTTTATGTCGGATGAAGGGCTGATCTGACTACCAGCTGTGCGGATCTTTTTTGTCCAACTGTTTTTCAGATCTTACACGCTTTTCAGATTTCTGCGATGTGCATGTCTGCTTTACTTATATTTTCACGATACATTCATTTTTTAAAGTCATCCAACAAAAAAATACAGAGGCAATGGCGTCTAAAGCAATTAGAGAAAATAAAAGACCTTTAAAGGAATTAGAAGGAGAAAAATCTTTTCTACAGCAGAAGCGTTTGGAACTCACTTTACACAATCCGATCTTTTTATCCCCCATTGATCCAAAACATGCACAACAGCTTAAATCATCCAGCTCCTCACCGAACATAGCTCAAGCTCTGGAGATATGATAATCAAAGTGGCAAATCAAAGTGAATGAAAAAAACTAGGGCCGGGACTTTTTTTCGATTAATTGCGATTAATTAATTACATGAGGTTTAGTGCGATTCAAAATATGAATCGAAATTAATCACACTTTGCTTTCCACACTTCAGTTTCCCTTTTTCCTGCAGACGCACAATTAATGGCAATATTGCACTGGTCTGTTGGACTTGGCTGAACAAAAATAAACAATATTTTGTTGCTTAAGCTTATGTATTCAGTCATTATTTAATGGTATACTAAAAATCCTTATGAAAAAACTTCTCACTGTTCTCAGGTCAAATATTTATAAGCTGTGGCAAGAAAGAAAAGGACGCAAGCTGCTAACGAGTCAACTTTATTCTTTCTGAGCCAAAGAAGAAAGAATATAAAACAGGGTGAACACCACAGTTAGGGCAAAGACACGCCCCCAAACCACGAGACCTGCTGGGTGAGAGACTCTCTAAAATGTACACCACAATGCGATTCATTTCGATTAATTAATTACAAAGCCTCTAATTAATTAGATTAATTTTTTTAATCGACCCTACTAAAAACATTTTTTTGCTTCTTGACTGGAGCCTATAGGCCAGGGTAACACCTCACTTGAAAGCTAAGACCTACAAAACTGATCTAAATGGATCTTTTTCCTTGTTGTTGCCATCACTTTAACGTTTTTAATTGCTTTTTGTAGCTTTCTTTTGTCACATCTTTTGTCTGTTTTTCGCCACATTTTTGGTCACTTTTTCGTCACCATTTCGACGTGTTTTCATCATTTAAGTCTTGTTTTTGTCGTTATTCAGATGATTTTTTTTTCAAGAAGCGAAACATTCCATCAAACAGATCAAGTATGAATATTAAAACTCAACCTATGCAGTAAAAAATGTTTAGCAATATCATTATTTCCCAAGAAATGTTGATTTAATGCAGGGTTTGAATCCAATTTAACACTTTGTTAAACGTGGGGTATTATGTAAAATCGACTTTTTCAAGCTTTATATCATGTTATTATGTCATTCCCTCATTAAACACATGCCTGGAGTGTTGCCTTGGCTCATTCACATATTTTTGAGTAATCAGTAAAAACTTAGACGGCAGCCATTTTAGGTGTAGCTATGCCTCAGTCCTCCTAGGAACGCCCCCACCTCCTGGAGACGCCTCTGGACCTTTCGTCACCAGCCAAGCCACCAACCACTGCTCCTCAGCTCAGCAGAGCCCCCTCCCCACACAGTGTTGTTGTTTAAATGCCACAGCAGTGTGCTGAAGGGGGCGTGTCAGAAAGCTTCTTAAAGAGACAGAGGCCTATTTCAAGACGTTCAGTACAGCCATTTTGAGAGAGCAATTTTATTCAAGGCAGTTATTTTAATTTACTGCATATACAGAGCAACAGAAGGTTACGTCATCATTGTAGTATGCTATAGACTGGTGCTATGTGATTGAAAAATGCATAATACCCCCTCTTTAAATGAATGGATAAGGCTTTATTTTGGCACAAACAATGTCATAAGGTCTGATGCTTTTTAATGCTTTCCAAGCCGTATCCATAATGTATTTCAATCCAGCGATCCCCGATTGTCTTTAGTTTCTCTGCAGCAGTTTCATGCAATGGGGCAATCACTGAGCGTGTGAAGAAAACAGTTAATTTAGCAAACCTGTTCACGCTTCCCCTGGGGATTCTCTGCCGTTATTAACTCCACTTTACCTCATTCCTCCCCCATCCGTTTACCTGCACCCTCCCCCAGCTCAAATCCTTTTTAACTTGGTAATTTCAGAGGCTTCTCCGTGTCATAATTACATGGAGAAGAAACCATGCGCGCGCTGTCCTCTTTTTGCCAGCTCCTCTCCCTGCATTATTAATCCGAAACCCTTTCAATGAATTTCAAACGCCGCTGTGCCGTTTGCTTTGATGCCGTTTCGAAGGGGCCGGGTCACTATCCGATTTTTTCGAAGCGCTCGCACAGGCCTCTGGGAAGAGACGACGCCTAATTTGACGGCGTTGCCAGCAGAGTTGTGAAGGCGGTGTGGTTTTGTTTACCGCGCGGATGACAAAAGGAAGCAGGTTGGAGCCTTGCAGGAAATAAAAAATAATAATAAAAGAGCTGCAGTGGCGGCGGGGCGGGCTTTGTGCGCTCGCTGACGCTCCCAAACACACAGCGCAGTCAGATAAGAGCACACTTTTGTTCTTCCAGTGCGTAATCCTAGTTCAAAGAGACGAGCCTGGCTGTAATGGCCATGAAATGAAGGCAAGAAAGTGGAACATCCCAAAAAGAATTCACACTCACACTCGGCGTTGTTTGTGTAAAATTTCAACAACTTTCATCTATGACGAGCGGCGCTTACTGGCAATGCGGCTAGAATTTCCAATCATTTTCGATTTCCAATACCAGGTGAGGGTTTTTAACGCCGCCATGATGTTTAATCCTCATCAAAAACGAACCTGTTTCATATGTTTCAGAAATCTTGCTCATTTCTCTCTCCGCCTTCCGTGATTGATGTTGTTTTGCAGAACTACATTTCATAACATCTACAGTCCTAGGTGTATTCTATTTAACCTCTTACTCCCCTGCCTTAAAGGAACAGGCCACTGTTTTTACATACTGAGATATGTTCTTACCTGAGCTTAGACGAGTTGCTGCGTACCTGTCTGGTCTTTGTGTGTGCGCTCAGTCACGCAAAAAGACTAAAGATGTTGTTAGCATTTAACCTCTCCCAGCATATTCCTATAGATTAATTAATTATTCAAAAACAACTTTAACAAATGCTGAATTATGGATATATTTTTTTACTAAATAAAAATATAAAGACATGGAGAGGAGCAAAATGGTGCTTCATGTTAGCATCGTGCTAATGCTAATGCTTGCTAGCGCTAGCTACGACTGCCATTTTTTTGCTTCTACTGAACAATCTACTGTGAAAAGACATCCATATGGACCCGATTTAGACTTAAAGGGGGGGTATTATGTAAAATCGACTTTTTCAAGCTTTATATCATGTTATTATGTCATTCCCTCATTAAACACATGCCTGGAGTGTTGCCTTGGCTCATTCACATATTTTTGAGTAATCAGTAAAAACTTAGACGGCAGCCATTTTAGGTGTAGCTATGCCTCAGTCCTCCTAGGAACGCCCCCACCTCCTGGAGACGCCTCTGGACCTTTCGTCACCAGCCAAGCCACCAACCACTGCTCCTCAGCTCAGCAGAGGCCCCTCCCCGCACAGTAGTGTTGTTTAGATGCCACAGCAGTGTGCTGAAGGGGGCGTGTCGGAAAGCTTCTTAAAGAGACAGAGGCCTATTTCAAGACGTTCAGTACAGCCATTTTGAGAGAGCAATTTTATTCGAGGCAGTTATTTTAATTTATTGCATATACAGACCAACAGAAGGTTACGTCATCATTGTAGTATGCTATAGACTGGTGCTATGTGATTGAAAAAAGCTTAATACCCCCTCTTTAAAGGAACAGGCCACCATTTTTCCATACTGAGATATGTTCTTACCTAAGCTTAGACGAGTTGATGCGTACCTGTCTGGTCTTTACGCATGGGCTCAGTCACGCAAAAAGACTGAAGATGTTGTAGCATTTAGATTCTCCTCCTCTCCTCTATGGGGCCAAAGGGGGTGACGTTAGAAGCGACCGAGCTCTTCCATGTTTTCCCTATTTAAATACGGTTACATGTAGGGGTGGGCCATATCATATCGCATATCGTGATATATTTTTTGATATCGTTGTAATTTTTGATATCGTTGTTGACACGATATAATTTTATGCTCAGCTCCATCAGAGCAGCATAAACACTGACTGTAGAACACAGGGACAGGTGCTTAAAAAGTAAAATTAAATGAAAGATGTAAGCTTCTTGAGTGGATCATATTTGCAAGGAAATTAGTTTGTCATTTAAAAAAAAAAATATATCACTGAATTAATCTTCCCAATAGGCGTAAGGCTGAGATTTTAAAGAAATTTGTCCATTGTCAATTATATCGTCAAATATATCGTTATCGTGATATTTATTTTTTATATCATGATATAGATTTTAGGCCATATCGCCCTGCCCTAGTTACATGAGTAGATACACGATCCAAGTATAGTTACACAAAATTAAACATGTCGATTTTCTAAGCGGATAAAGGGGGGAACTATATTGTAAGGCGTAATAACACTTTAGGAGCTGTATTTAAATAGGGAAAACGTGAAAGAGCTTGGTGGCTTCTAACTTCATGAGGAGAGGAGGTGAGGCTAAATGCATCTTCTGTCTTTTTGCGTGACTGAGCACACGCGTAAAGACCACACAGGTACGCATCAACTCGTCTAAGCTCAGGTAAGAATATGTCTCAGTATATATGTTGTATCATCAGTCCCATTGGCACACATTTCTCTTCTTTTCTCATCGTTCTCATTGTTCTTTTGTCAATTATGTTAATAAAATGCCGTTCGATCACATTGGCCTATAGAGACAATATTCAAAACGATACGCTCGATGTTGGTCACATGAAAGGCCATGAGATGTGAGGTATTTGTAGAAGCCTTTCCAAAGCTGTGTCTCTCCCATTGAGTTGTATCGGCCCCTGTTCCAACTCAGATTAAGACATGACACTCTAGTCCAGCCCTTGACAAGATCCAGATTGATATTACAGTAGCAATAGCATTAGCGCTGATATCAATCTGGGATCGCTCCGGCTTAAATTGTTTGTGGAGAGGACGCACTTTTAGAGCAGGAATTTTATCTGTGTGTGTATGTAAAGTATTGAGCAGCACCTTTTCTGTCATCGCCGAGTTGCTTATTAGTCCATTTAGTCCAAACTACTTTTGCTTTATGGGATCTTTAGTTGTCCCGCCCTGAGCCATTGTTCCCGCAGATAACTCCCGCTGCTCACTCGCTTTAATAAATATCAGTTCATCCCCAGTAAATGTGAATCATGGCGGGTGTACCTCCCCTGCTTCCAATCCTCCGAGAGCTCCCAGAGTCATGATTACTTGCGCGAGCCCCACAGATTACGCGTGATAAGATCGAAGTCGATGCGGAACCTCATATCTGGCCTGGGCTGGATTGGTGCAGCTCCTTCCAGAGACTCCACAGAACAGCAGCTTTATGGTTTTGGTGGTGGGGGACGAAAAAGAAGAAAAAAAACGCTGTACCGTTCTGCAGCCGTTATCGCATCTCTGCAGACTTCTATTCTTCAACCCCGAGTCATAATCGCATGCTTCCAGCGCAGTTACTTTGAATTATTGCCACGGAGACTTATCTGCGGCTGTGCTCAGGCGACGCTCCTGCTTTGCATTCTGCTCCAAATCGCGACCAGCGGGGACCCATTCTCCCGAAGAATGTGTTTCGCGGTGACGGGATTTACGGCTATTTCCCCGAAGCCGAATCTTTGGGTTCTGTTCGTTTCAAAGACTTTTTTAATAGGAAAGGTTGAAGACTCAGGATAATGCAAAGTTATGTCCAAAAGATTCCATGGCTGTGGTGAGCGGTGTTTAAGAAGGGTAGTCTGTTCGGTATATGATTTCATAATTAGTATAACCTTGATTTGATGAGGCACTAGGACAGACTTGTCCGCTGATTTAGTCAAATACCACCAGACGGCCAAGTCTCTGAAGAGTTTGAAGAATGTAGTCCATGAATTCATGATCGCTACAGCAGGCAGAAACATCCACATAGGGATGCGCAATAAATGTGTTTATTATACGGCCCTTCACAATGCAAGTAGAACGCTCCATTGATTTGAATGTGATTTCCCAACGTTCTACCGGTCATTATTTTTTGATAGAAGACCTCTGAAAAAAATAATGACCGCTGCCAATGGCAACGAAGTTCGTGCTTGTAATACAGGTCTTTCATATCACTCCGCGAGTAGTAGTAGCGGACAGGCGGACACTATCTCTGTCACCGTCCCTGCGAGAGAAGTTGGGGGAATCGCTTGTGAAGTTAACGGGAGTCCGACTTTCAACTTACCCAGAGATTCACCACCATTCCTCCTCTCCAACTGCACCTTAAACTAAGTAGCTAGGCTAGCAATAAGTAGCTAGCCGTGCTGCTACTAGCCTCGCCACACTGCCTGGAATCAACAAACGTTGCCAAGCAACGCGCAAACTTTTGGGAACTATTTGCCGCGGAAATCATTAAATAAACCTTTCTGCCTTCATAAAAGTGTATGAAGTTTATTTGTGTGTGTACAGTTGGCAAACAGCCGTATAATAAGCGGGATAATATATACGCCGGTCATTATCGGGAAAATAAGTACCTTCAGGGCGAAACAAGACCCTGACGCGCATGACCGGCGTTCTATACATTATCCCTTACTTAATTGGATTCATTTGTGCTTTTGTAAAGGCACCATGTGAAAAATAGAACTATAAAAAGATTAGTGTTGTGTTTTCGAAGGGCACAACTAGGGCTGGGCAATTAATTAATAATCGAAACCCTACTTTTGTCAATCTCAATAATCGTCATGGGGCTTTATAATTGGCAGAAACATCCCTTAGTTTTAGAGTTTGGACGAGATAATCAGAGATTTTTACGTGTTAAATGATAGTGGAGGAAAGCATTTGTTTTTGTTTGAGCTGAGGTTTATAAAAGATATGTCTAAGCTCATGAATCAGCTACATGTATTTATTTCTATTATCAAAAGAGATCAATCAATATAAGAAACACAATCGGGATACGTTTTTTTTGCCTTATCGTCCACAGCGTATTTCTATTCCGCTAAATAAGATAAGTGTGTTATCTTAAGTTCGGAAGCAGGTTCACGCCTCACATACATTCCAGTCTCTGCCCTGTACCTCTTGTTCACATGCAAGAGCTCATTTCAAATCACCATAACAAAATAAAATCCCATAATGACTGTTGAAAGACTGTTGAAAAGTTTACACACCCCAGTTCCTAATACCGTGTATTGTCCCGTTTAGCATCAATGACAGCTTGGAGTCTTTTGTAGTAATTGTGGGGAAAGAGCTCAAACGTGCAGTTCATGCAAGACAGCCCAGGAATTTACAAGAACTGGAGGCTTTTTGCCAAGAAGAATGGGCCGCTCCACAACTCCCACAAAAGACTCCAAGCTGTCATTGATGCTAAAGGGGGAAAAACACGGTATTAGTTACTGGGGTGTGTAAACAGGGTCATTCTGGTACTTTATTTTGTTATGGTGATTTGCAATGACGATACATGGCTTCACAACATCACTGACCATTGTTGTGACAGTTTTTAGAGTTATCTAACTGAAACTAGTCGCCGGCTTTCTACATCACAATGGACACAAAGACTCTTGCGGATTGTCCCTATCTCGGCTCCCCTCGGCTGAAGCACATGCTGGGTTTCTGCTTCACACCTAAGACAATGGCCAAAGACGTGTCCTGGCTCAAAGGCCTTCCTGTGGCCCTCCCATCTTGGTGCTGGGACGGCCTCTCATGTGTACCTATATAACCAGGGGAGAGACTTCGGCTCCCCAGAGTCCGCCATCATAGATTTACCTGTGTTTCGGCTCTCCACACGTGTGTTACATTGATTTGATTTGAATATTTTATTTCGAGCTAAAGAAGAAAAGAAAAAACAGAAATATATATATACATAATAAAAGAAAAAAAGAAAAAATAATTTACATTACAGCTCGAAAAGGAGTGGGAAGAAGACAAGCTTATTGACTCCCACCCCTGTTCATAAACTTACACTTTTGATAAGACAAATACTTTCAAGTTTTCCTTTATAGTGGTGAGAATTGCCACGGCACCATTCATTTATATTCCATGAGAAATGGCCAAACAATTCCACCAGAGTGTGTAAACTTATTGGCACAACTGTATAATGTCGATCAGCGATGACACCTTGGTCATCTTTTTCATACCCAAAGTGGTCACACACTGCTGACTCCACTTATTTCTATGGGTGGATGCAACTCTGCGGAATCTTTGTCTTCTGTCTTGCTGCCGGTGAGTTTCCGCGCTGCTTGTGCTGTAATCCTTGGCTTCTAAAACTCTTACGGTTAACCTGACGTGCACTTTTATAATGGTGGTTATCGTAAATACAGGGGCGGCGCCAAGGGGGGGCTAGGGGGTGCTTGAGCACCCCTGAGATTGCCAAAGCACCCCCAACTAGAGCACTAGTTATCTCTAGAAACATCCCTCGGACGTTTAACATGAAAAGGAGTGAGTAGGACAGGTTTAATTCCAACTAAAGGACGGGGCTTTGTCCGAGGCCCAGTGTGATGTTAATGCGGCCGTGCGTCAGAGCGCACGCTCGGCGACAGCAGGAGTCGGGCTGAGCCTGACTCCAGGGTCATTATTCACTAAATTTGATCAATGAGCTGAAGTTAGACTGATGTTATAAAATCAGACTCTGCTCCTCTGGCTCTTAACACAAATCAGAGGTTATTATTGTGCACTTTTGATACAGCGACGTGAGCGCGGCTGAACCTAAAGCACAAGAACAGAGCGAGTCCTCCAGCAGCGAGACAAAGTCTGGACGAGGAAATTACGCACAACCACATTCACGAGGACCACTCCTCTGGCCTCACGTCCTCCCCGGGTTGACATAAAACCGTCTCACGGAGGCTCCTCAGTGCGCGCTGGAGTTAAAGGCAGGTCCAGAGCGTCCTCCTTCTCCATACATGACCGCTCACGACGCTTTGCAGCTCAAACACTGCTGTTCCGTTCTCTCGGATGCCGAAAATTACATTTGTATGTTATGTTGTCCAATTGCCCCAAAAATGAAATTTTTTGTGAGCACCCCAAGAAAGCCCTCAGCACCCCCTAAGCACCCCCTGGGACAAATGTCTGGCGCCGCCGCTGCGTAAATATCGCTTAATCTTGACATCCCTACCAGTTCTACTACTCTATATAAAAAAAATCGTTATAAGCACCACATTTCCAGCCTTAAAAAGATCTCTGAACAACATCCCGATGAGAGCGTTGATAGCCCTGGCTCATGGGAGCGGGCTGTAGCGCCTTGTATCGTTGTTTACGACTGCAGCATTAGGAGGAGCTATGGCGCTCCTGGGGGCAGCCGTTCTAAAGCTATTCTGGTTTAGTGGCTGTGGGGCTCGGGGCCAAGTGTAAATTGCAATAACCGCAGCTCGATGAGTGAGATTACCAGAGGCGGAAAGGGCCCATCCACTTTATTTTTTTAATTTAATTACAGATTAAGCCTTTGCCAGTGGAGACAATCCAAACCTATCAGCGTTTCCGTTCACCTGTGGACACACAAACGGAAAAAGCGGTAATGATATGACGAGGGACAGATAAAAATACATACAGCGCCCGGCTTTAAGTTGTCCCCGGGGCACGGGATGCAAGGTCAACAAACATGTTTTCTGCATCTCAGTTGTAAATATAACTACAGTAATCCCAGAGAGGGAACATCAGTATGAGGCGTCCAATTAGGAGACTTAAAGGGGAAAAGAATGGAGGGTCAGTGAGGCAGAAGAAGAGGCGTGTGTGTTTTTAGATAGACCTTTTTATGCAAATATGGACGGTCTGAGGTTAAAGTCTGGACTGGAGAGGCTTATTTTCATTAATTGGGAAGAAACACACACAGAGGATTTCATGCAGTAGAAGAAAGACGTTAAAGTGAAGGTACAATATTCAAGTAAAGGAGAGGAAAAACAGTAGCTATTGTTAAAGCCACACTCTATGACATTTCACCCAGTAACTAGATAAAAATGCAGGAAACTAACAAATACTTGGAGACATGCTGTAGATCAGTGGATGGTTTTCATCTTCTTAGGGGCACACATTCTTAATAAGCCGAATGCCCATCTCAGCTCGCCCGTTGCATTATGGGTAATGGAATGTCTTTTGGCTACCAAACAATAATGATAGTTAGCGTAAAGCAGCGAAGAAAGCTCTGATGACCGTTTTAACCGCTGGAAAGTTGATGATTTAAAGCGTTTTTGTCGTCGCCATGGAGCCTGTTACAATATTAGCTTAAAGTCTATTTTTACAACCAGGGCTGCGTACGGAGATAGACAGAAACGAAACTGCCATTCATACGAAGAGATGCTTCAAAAGTGACGACCAGTCCTTGTTCATATAGTTGGAATAACTATGGAATAACTATGTCAGAAAAACATTTGTGACCCTTGAAGCGACTGTTGGACAAAGTCCAGGGTCTGAAACTGTGGCCTCATGTCGCCGATATTCACAACATTTAAACTGAAATGAGAAATAAAAACATAGAATCCCTCTTTTTTTGTCAATAAGGAGGTGGACAGTAGACAAAATCTTTTTTTTAAATTGTGACCAGAGATCCACATACACATCCAGTATAGGCTCTGCCTCTAAATGTACTTTATTTTAAAACATTTTTATGAGTGATCTGATGGTACAACAGAGCTAATCGGTCGCTAATTTGACAGACGGAAATTTACCCACAATATTTAACATCAACACCATTTTGAAACTTTTCCCTGTGATTACAAGACGAATTCAAATGATTTGTCTGTGTCAGGCTGATCCCAGGTCTCGTCGTTCCCCTGTCCGCTACGGAGTCGCCGTCCTGACTGTTCCTTCGCTTTCAAGATATTGACAACTTAAATATTTGCAAGAAATGTCACTTGAGACTTAAAGTCGTTAAACCTTACGGTTCACGGTTATGGCTCAATATACTTCAGTGTTCACGCTCCGCTACCTGAACTCACACATTTCAATGGTGGTTTGTTTGGGCCGAAATTAGGAGCCTGATTGACTCACGCATGCGCCGTCGAGATGGGCATTCGGCTTGTTGCTATGGTAAAAGACCCATGGATAAGCCTATGCAGCTATAGCGTTGGCTTTAAACAATTGACTCAACTTACAAAGCAACTGGCTGCCACGCTTTTTTGAGTTCACTCAACTTAACCAAGACGGTTGTTGTACCAACTTATTTTATAAAGTTAACTTGGCCCTAAAGCAACAGAATTTGGTTGGGTCCGCAATAGAAGTGGGGGAACATAGGACCCGGGGAACATGCGTATGCACCCCATGAAGCTAACGTAGCTTCCTGGTTAGCATTGTCCATTTTTTAAAAAGTATTTATGGGCTGTTGACCCACTTTTTTTCTCCTCTCCATGTCTCTGTATCTTTATTTCGCAGAAAAATATACTCATAGTTCAGCATTTGTTAAAGTAATGGAGAAAGTTTTTTGTCTCCTTTGTTTTCCCGCTCTGGCTGCTTCCAACATGACCACATATGGGCTTAGGCAATTCCAAAGATGCCGTCTGTCTATACCCCCTGTACCAATGGTTCTCAACTGGTATGTCTGCTCATATGCTGCTTTCTAGTCTTCGCTCAGTTACATTTCAGCAAAATTGCATCAAAAATGTGTCTCTTTTCAAAAATGTGATCCGATTTGCACCATCCCCTTTGAAGAGCTGTTTCGGTCACGATCGCCACATCAGTAACGCCAACGCTCTGACCACTCAGACAAGCGCACCGTTTTTCCTCACAATCTCCCATCCAGATGCTAACCAGGCCCATCCCTGCTTCTTAGCCTATTTAATGACTATTTTACGGCTTTAACATCTTAAAAATAACCCAATTCATGACATTATTTAACTCATTTTAAGTCTGTTTTTCCCCCCCAATGCAGTTCCTTTCCTCTCCATTTAAACTCTCACTGGACGCCTCAATGCTGTTTTAATTTCACCGGTTTCGGTGCGAGATGACGGGAGGCAGAATGACCCTAATTATGCTGGAGTTAAGCCCAGATTCTCGGCAAAGTTCTCGTCGTCACCCAGAGGCTTCTCCCCCCCCCCCCTTTCAGATCGAAGTTGCCGGCTTTATTTCCATCACTTCATTTCATATCTTGTAAATGGGGATGGAAATTAAAGCCATTATTTCTGTTCATTTACATTTTAATATGCCGGGAGAGAAATAACACTTAAGATCCGATTCTCGTCCGCGGAGAATCTCCTCGCGTTACTGTGGAATTACGGTCTGTTTCATTTATCCTCGCATTGGCCCGCTACAACAGAGGTTCTGACGGTCTCTAAACGTCCATGAATATTGATGACACGTGTAATTGACGAAGATAAATCTCACCTCCCGCTGTACAAACTGACATCACGGCGTTATAAATCTGGGTTACGCACTCCGGCGGTGTCCCGGGGTTAAAAGGCGAAGACGACGCGATGAAACATAGCGGCGGCGTTAGCGATGTCGGTGCGGACATGAAAGGTTAGGATTAGTAATGTGGCTGAACGCTTTGAATGGGAAACTGTGAGGACATCAAAGCCACAGTGGGAGACTTTCAGGAAACACTGTCTGTTCCCACAATGTAATGAACTGAACCGAGCTGTTTAGAGGGTTGTGTGCGGCCCGTTTCAGTCAGGGAAAATCACGCTCGTCAGAAAAATAAGGAAAGTCACGGCAGGCGTCTTGAGGGGAACATGAATCCATTGATTTAGATTTGAAAACGCCAAACAAGAAGCAACAAGCGAAGTCTCAGATCTTTCAAAAGGCAACAGTCATAACAATGGGTACGCACAGGGTTTATTATGTCATTTTAATCAAGGGCGGAGCAAACAAGTGTTAGAGAAAACCTTTCTTGGAATACAATGAGGGAAAGGAAAAAGTGCAACAGAAATCCTTCTCGTTTCGGCTTTTTTAGAAGCATGATGTTACTGTGAAGCAGCGAGTAACGTCTCAACATCATCACATTGAAAGTAGCTGAAACATGTAAGGTTGGTTCATGGAAATTCCAGAGCCTGTTCCTACAAATGTGTTGGCCGTCAAATCTCTGACCTGATTTAAACTGACTGCTCCATCCTCATACAAATGAATAGGGAAACCAGGCGCAATACTAAAGTATGGGGAGGTATGTTATGTCAGTTTCGTGGCATTTATTCAATTTCTGTGGATTCTTTATCGTTAACATATTATAAGATGATGTTTAGTGGCCACTGGATGTGTATCCGATAGGGCTGAAAGATATATCGTTATTGTATCGATATCGAGATACGAACTTTTTAAATATTAAAATTGAAAAAAGCAAGATATAAACGATATAGATTTTCATCAATAAAACTGCACTCTTTGTTATTTTTCTGAAAAATGCTTGGTTTTCACCTAATGCATTGTTATATCGAATTGTATTGATATCGAGATATCTGGCATGAATATCGAGATATGAAATTTTGTGCATATCGTTCAGCCCTAGTATCCGACCAATAGACATATTATTAATAGACCGTCATTACTCACTCCTCCCCGTTTACCATAATGACCATGTTCGAGGGGGAAATCATGGCGGATTTACAGACTCCTCCTCCCCAGCTCTGACGAAGCATGTTCCTAATAAGGGCATAAGGGCGGGATCTTCACTGTAGACTCGGCCCTTGTGTGACGTGTAGCTCGTGCAGCTCCAATGCTAACAGTCCGACCCTCGTTAAGTACGAGATTTCTAAACCATAACCAGCCCGGTGCCTCTAATTGTAACTATCTAACCCAGCGTAATCACAGGAGGAATATCTAGCTTTAGACAGTTCCAAAAAATTAGGCACCGGGCATTAAAGTTGTTTTTAACATGTCTAAAGTGCAATGGAGTCCAATGGGGGACTAGCGGCTATCTGGCGGTACTCCAGCAATGGCGGCCTCCAGTGTCATCGTCGCAAAGCAGAGCAGCCATTGATCCGACCCCATAAAAAGCAAAAACGTAACTGAATCTGAGCTAACATTTAGCTCAGACGATAATTTGTATCTTAACCTCTTCAGCTTTACCCAAATCTAAAAGCTTCTTGACTGGAGACTTTACAGCCTATAGGTCAGAGTAACGCCTCATTTGAAAGCGAAGACCTAGAAAACTGATCGTAACTTGTTTGTTGTGTTTTCGTCTCTTTTTTTGTCGCTTATTTGATTGTTTTGATGGTTTTTCATTTTTTTATTGTGTTATTGTTGCTTTTCATCACTTATTAGTCGTGTTTTTGCTGCTCCTTTGTGGCATTTTCATCCTCATTTTTGTTGCTATTTTTACACTTTTTTCAAGAAGCTTTTAGATTTGAAATAAGCTCGGTTCAGGAGGGGGTTAAGCAAAATCTGAACATTTCTGTACATTCATTAATGATATCTTACGAGGCTTTGACCTCACCTTCATGTGGTCGATGGTTGACAACAGCTGTAAACATCTGGATCGTTCATAATTTGTGATGATTGATGGCTAATGCTAACGGCTATAGTAAAAATACATTGAGCAGGCTAACAGGCTCTGAAAAGTCTCCTGGACTAGCCTCTATCCAAGTAAGAATAATCTGTAAGTGGGCATATGCAGACCTGAGGCTCATAACCGTTATACTGGGTACCTCAGCTTTCCTCTGCAGGCAGCAATGGGTATAACTTAGTCAAAAGACAAACTTTCAGTTTCATTACACAGCGTGGTGTTCAACTCCATGGTGCCGCGATGAAAACACTTAGAGCGCAAAACTGCTAAGAATCAATCCGTTGGAATATGGGCTTTAAACATTTCGAGGACAGTTTCATGTTTCTTCTTTGACTCAATAAAAGTACAGATTGGGGCTTCAGCAGCAGCAGAAGAAGAAGAAGCAGCAACTAAATAAAATTTGTCAAATGTACATGAATGAAGTTAACTATTGTTTAAAGGGGGGGTATTATGTAAAATCGACTTTTTCAAGCTTTATATCCCTCATTAAACACATGTCTGGAGTGTTGCCTTGGCTCATTCACATATTTTTGAGTAATCAGTAAAAACTTAGACGGCAGCCATTTTAGGTGTAGCTATGCCTCAGTCCTCCTAGGAACGCCCCCACCTCCTGGAGACGCCTCTGGACCTTTCGTCACCAGCCAAGCCACCAACCACTGTTCCTCAGCTCAGCAGAGGCTCCTCCCCGCACAGTAGTGTTGTTTAGATGCCACAGCAGTGTGCTGAAGGGGGCGTGTCGGAAAGCTTCTTAAAGAGACAGAGGCCTATTTCAAGACGTTCAGTACAGCCATTTTGAGAGAGCAATTTTATTCAAGGCAGTTATTTTAATTTACTGCATATACAGACCAACAGAAGGTTACGTCATCATTGTAGTATGCTATAGACTGGTGCTATGTGATTGAAAAAAGCATAATACCCCCTCTTTAAGAAGGAACAGTTTAACAGGGTTGTCTCCATTCAATAACAACAAGGTCAAGGTCACCATGTGAAGAGAGACGAATGAGAGACATCACCCTTCACACTTCCATCTGATTTTCTCTCTGGAACAGTCGGCATTTAGAGCTAAGGTACTTCAGAATCTTTCCAATTGCAGCAACCCACCACCACTCATAGGACATGTAACGTTTATAAATGGCTTATCCTGCAGCAACAAACCGGTGTCATGTTAATCCACGGTAGACTCGGCACAGGTAGAAAGTGCGATAACCACAGTTTGTCAGATGTGGAGCTGGTGCTTGTGCCTCCTCAGCTCTTCAACACTCCGCCTCCAGCTCGTTCAATGCTCAAGCGAGTGAAGTATGTGCACACTCCACTCATCCACAGCGGCCCCTGCGGAGGTTACATAAAGCACACTGTCAGACTCCCGGCTACGGGCCAGACTCGAGTGTAGCCGCAGAAGCGCTGGGTCAATAACTGTCCGCCGAGGATTGGGACATTTGTTTGTCGAGCGGCCGTTGCTGATCCAATCGAAGGGAGGAAGAAGGAAAAAAATGCAGTAAAAGCTTTGCAGCCAATTACCCTGAGAGCTAATTACACTTTTGAGAAGAGTTGGGGTTGTGTTTTGGGGGAAATATAGATAGTTTGATCGCAAAACTCAAACGTTCTGAGCAGGGAGCAACACCAATAGCCAACTGCTTTGGACTTAGAATCCAATCCACAATAACAAAAAGTTTCATATCCGTTGCCGTAATTGGAAATGCGAGAAGAGTTGAAGAGTGAAGTTTAAAGGGGGGGTATTGATGTAAAATCGACTTTTTCAAGCTTTATATCATGTTATTATGTCATTCCCTCATTAAACACATGCCTGGAGTGTTGCCTTGGCTCATTCACATATTTTTGAGTAATCAGTAAAAACTTAGACGGCAGCCATTTTAGGTGTAGCTATGCCTCAGTCCTCCTAGGAACGCCCCCACCTCCTGGAGACGCCTCTGGACCTTCCGTCACCAGCCAAGCCACCAACCACTGCTCCTCAGCTCAGCAGAGCCCCCTCCCCGCACAGTAGTGTTGTTTAGATGCCACAGCAGTGTGCTGAAGGGGGCGTGTCAGAAAGCTTCTTAAAGAGACAGAGGCCTATTTCAAGACGTTCAGTACAGCTATTTTGAGAGAGCAATTTTATTCAAGGCAGTTATTTTAATTTACTGCATATACAGACCAACAGAAGGTTACGTCATCATTGTAGTATGCTATAGACTGGTGCTATGTGATTGAAAAAAGCATAATACCCCCTCTTTAAGTCATCAACTGGACTGAGTTTGGTTCAGTTGAGGATGTTTCAGAGACTTCTTCTTCGTTGTTGTGTTTTTGACAATGTATGTCAAAAACGAGGTACAAGCATAACATAATGACAATACATCAGTGCAGGCTCAATCAATAAATAAATAGAATAAATAAATCGCCTCAGAGCAGGTGCGGTGATGGTGCACAAGCTTTAAAGCAGTACTAAGTAACGTGTTTACCTTAATAAATCCTTTCCGTAGTCCCTCTGGGGTAATACAAGTGTTAATGGGATGATTGGAGGGTCTTTCATCTCCCCTGGTGTCTCTGGCCAGAAACCATGCTTGCAACTTGACTGCCACCGGGTCGGAGCAAGCAATACACACTAATAGAATCACGGAGAAGAAGCTAACAGGTTAACGGGCAAAGCTAACTGCGGGTTAGCGCCACTTTAAACAGTATTTACAGCCAAGTTTGAGTGAAAAAAATCATTTCCATTGTATAACTGGATGTACAACACCCTCTCTCCCTTCACCTTTTCTGTCAGCGTAGTATTTACTCTCCAAGACATTTAATAAGTTAAAAAATCGAGTTACTTAGTACTACTTTAAAGATTCCAAGGCCAAAATCAACGACACTGCCAACCAGCATGCACCTTGGTCATGTCTTCTTCTTTTGCTGAAGCATTCTTGATTCAACACGTTTCCTCAATAGGGAGAAAGAGTGTGAGAGCGCCGTTAATTTGAGAATGATTTAAAAGGATGTTTTTCTGACAAATCCATAAAATGCCTCTTTTGCAGATTTGCATATTGTTGCTTTGAAGCTGAAATAAATTACCAAAGTACCATTATGTTTAACAGCAGTTTTTCCGTGTTGTTTTATTATGTTGTCAAGAGACGAAGCTTATTACATCAGCAAAACCCCAAACTAGCTGACAATATCATGATTTCATTTGGCTAACGCTACAGAACTTGGATCCACAGCCCGAGCCGCTTGGACGGAGGGAAAGAAAAAAAAAAGATCAACGCTCCCTCTGCAAATTATTTTTTCAAACACACCGTCTGTTACGCGGCATAATGAGCCTTGAAATTGGCGAGATTACATTAGTGTTTTCTTTCCTCCGTCGGCGTAGGTGTCAGCGATCTCAGGAGACCGCTCGCTCCGTGCCAGGGTTATACGGCGACCCGCCACGGAGCGCGATGCAGTGAAGAATCGAGCAACAAACTAACAAGTCGGGCCCAATAACGAGACGCAGGACTTCCCCGTGATTAGTCTGGGCTTTGGCGCGCCGGGCCTCTGATTTACACAAGCTGTTTCGGCCCACGGCAAATTCAATCTGGGGCTACTTTTTCTGGCTTCAAACAAGGCGATACTAATTTAGGCCCAAACACTGTGTTAGCAAATTGTTTACCAAAAAAGGCTCTGTTTCTTAAGGCTGCATCGTCCACCTGAGTAACTTACTGACTGATTTAAAGCCTTAATTCTTTGGATCTGGAAAGGCTAGACTATGCATCCATCACTGAGGATTTCAATTACAATGTTGTTCTCTCATCAAAAAAAAAAAAACCTGAAGCTGTTACTCAATGATGGATTACTCAAAGGTGCGTGACCCGCTCGCGCATCTTTGAGTAACCTTTTAATCTTCTCCAGTGGGTATTCTTGGCAGCGCGGCGGCAAATCCCGAAAAGCTCCTCCTGAGGTCCTACATATCCAGGAGATGTTTCCCTCACCTCTCGAGCTCTTGCTAAACTTAATCCTAAGATTGCTAAGCTTAATATAAACACTCACCGGAACTTTACTGCAGCCACATGAACCATGACTGTTTCAATTCAACTTATTCCGTCCCGCCCAGAGTAAATACTACGCTGACAGAAAAGACAAAGGGAGAGGGGGATATTGTACATCTAATTACACAATGGAGATTTTTTTTTTTCCACTCAAACTTGGCTGTAAATACTGTTTAAGTGGCGCTAGCCCGCAGTTAGCTTTGCTCGTTAGCCTGTTAGCTTCTTCTTCGTGATTCCATTAGTGTGTATTGGTGGCTCCAACCCGGTGGCAGTGAAGTTGCCATTGTGGTTTTCTGGCCAGAGACACCAGGGGGAGATGAAAGACCCTCCAATCATCCCATTAACACTTGTATTACCCCCAGAGGGACTATGAAAAGGATTTATTAAGGTAAACAAGTTAGTTCTGCTTTAATGAAACAGCGGCGCAAATACTGTGCAATGCCATTAGATCACATTGGCCTCAGTGTGGTGCCCTCGGAGACTTGATGTCGGTGGCACAGGTAGGTTTCCTCTGGTACTCCGGTTTCCCCTATCACTAAATTATTGTGTAATACCTTCCCTCCCATGGTCAGGAGGGAAGGTATTACACAATAAATGAGATTCGTATTCTCTGGAAATGAAATTCGTATTCTCAGTGGGACTTTCCTGGTTAAACAAAGGTCAAATGAAATAATGCATACAAATGTAAGATAGTGATAAGTGTGTTGAGAATGTTACCATATACCTCTTTAACGAGACACTTTACTGACACACTGCACTCTTTTCCCAACAAACCAAGGTCAAAATCGATCGCACTTTGTTGTAAAAATTCGAATTTTGTTAAACAAAATTTTGGAAAACACTGTTCAATCATTGCCATCCATATGAAACTGTCGCTGCATTTTGCATAATGTGCGCAGTGACTGGTTAAAATGTTCAAAGAGAAAGTGCCAAGTCTCTGAAGAAGATTTGCGAACTGTCTGCACGGAATGAACCATGAATTGTTTTAGGCAAGAGAGTCTTGTTTTTGAGAAATGAGTTTAATCAGGCGGTGACTTGGTGCTGTCAAAGGAATTTAGTGGCTTATCAATCGAGTAAAGCTGTGATCTTGTTAGTTTGACAAGCCAGCCACTTCTGCTGTCTATCCTAAGGCAGAAGCGTCTGAGGAAAGTCCTCAGCAAATGACATGGGGATCAGACAAAACGGAGATATGAAAATTGTCCAGACTCGCTGTAAAAGAGGGAAAGAGTTTATGACAATCCGGCCAACAAAAGATGAATAAAGCAAGATTTTGGACAATATGTCTCGCAAAAACAGCTTCCAACACTTTGAGTTATTTTCAGATCATGCCATTTCGAACAACAGTCATTTTAGTATTTTATGGGGAATATTATTTTAAGCCTGGTTACAAATGATTAAAAGTTTGGAAGCTTTATTGAACAAGAAATAGTGCTGGACTCCAAACAGTTTCTATGTTTAGCGCTGGCGTTTTCTACTCGCAGCACATTGGATTATAAAAATCAATGCTGTGGATGCTGAAAGCTTCTTAGCCTCATAATCTGTAATAACAGATTTATAGGCATGACGCGCATAATGCATTGACGGATGTTTTGGCTCGGACTGTGGACGGGCACCGCGATTTTAGCTCGACTCTCGCGTCCTGTGTTGGTTTGCCAAGACCCCGATCAGCTGCGAGACCAGTCCAAGTGACGCAACAGACCCCACGTGACCGGGCGACCCAGAAAACTCTCCCGTCTGCCGTTTGTGGGACGCGCAGCAGGAGAGCAGGCAAGTGGACCGGAAAGAGCAAGGTGTTCAAAATTAGGAGGCTAATTATGAGCAATGATGGATCTCTGTCCGCTCCACTGTCCCACCTGAGACTGAGAGGAGAACCACGGCCAACAAATGTGCACATGAAGATTAGCCTCATGTTTTACCATAGATCACAACACTTTAAAACAGTACTAAGTAACGTGTTTAGCTAAATAGATCCGTAGTCCCTCTGGGGGTAATACAAATGTTAATGGGATGATTGGGGGGTCTTTCATCTCCCCCTGGTGTCTCTGGCCAGAAAACCATGCTTGCAACTTGACTGCCACCGGGTCGAAGCAACCAATACACACTAATGGAATCACGAAGAAGAAGCTAACAGGCCGCTGTTAGCTTTAGCACCACTTTAAACAGTATTTACAGCCAAGTTTGAGTGAAAAAAATTATCTCCATTGTGTAATTGAGTTGTGGCACAATGTATGATATCCCTCTCTCCCTTCGTCTTTTCTGTCAGGTTAGTATTTACTCTAACGGACAATTAATAAGTAAAAAAACGCAACATGCTACGACACCTGCAGTTGCGCTCATGGCCTCTAGGGGCAAGAGTTACTTAGTAACGCTTTAATACATAAAGGAGTCTAAGGTATATACATTGGAAATCCATTTTCAAACTTCAGGTAACAGCAATTTAAATGTAATGCTTTTCAATTATATTTTCTTGCCAAATTGTAGATTTTAGGTTTTTTTAAATTTTAGTCCCCAATTGCAAGAAACAGCTCACTGATGATCTAAAGGTCTGGCATTAGAGACCTACAAATCCACAGATTTTTTCTTCTGAAACACTGAAGAAGCACCGAGAGCCCCCCATACCTGCGGCACAGTGGAGGCGTCACAAGAGGCGCTACAGGAAACTAAAAGGGGCAAACGAGGAGGTACCCAGGCAAGATTCGTAGCTAAGCCACACAAGCCTTGATTTGATTTATTTATTTGAGATATTATTTACAATATTTACATCATTACATTATCACACAAAACCAAATTCAAATAAATAATAACTATAATAAATGAGTAGGCCAAAGCAAGAAAGCTTATAAGTGCCTTCCCCATATTCAAAATACAATTATTGATTAGCAGCATTGATAATTTGAAGCTTTTACATGTCACAGGTTGAAAATCTGATGAGACTTACAAGTATGAAAAACATTAAGCGAAAATAGAAAAGTTTGTGATTTCTGAGTGTATTTACTTTTATAGTTTTCTCTTATATTGCCTATATTACCATTCTGGTCACCCTTCTATTGGTTTACTTATTGTTTAAGTAGTCATAGTGTTTTAGATATACACATACATTACTAGCGCACATATTTATTATACATATATTATCATCACCATAATAACAATGACAATTATAGCATTCTCAAAAATATCATCTTCAAATTTATCATGTTTCTCATTTCTATCATACCTGCTTCCACTGTAATAATGTTGGTTAAGATTGTTCTGTCAGTGGTTTTTGATTGTTTTCCCTGTTTGTGAGGTGCGTTAAAAAGCCAGGGTATTATGTGGCAACCTGGTAGAGGGCCTTCTATCTCTACTATTCATCCGGCTAATGAACATTCACTGGAGAATAAGATGATTTATAATTCGTCTGCTACACTCTTCCCAGAAGAAGGTCGGAGGTTTGATTCCAGCTTCCGCAAATGCACACTGCCGTTGTGTCCTTGGGCAAGACACTTCACCCTCATTGCCTCCAGTGTCTGTGCACATTGGTGTATGAATGAGAGGGTGAACGGGTGACGGGTTCCTTCCTGTAAAGCGCTTTGGGCCTGATAAAGGTAGAAAAGCGCTATATAAGACTCATATTCACTGAGTCCTGGCTCAACTGTAAGGCGGGGTTTCCAAGGTGACCCTCAGGTGAAGAATGGCGTCAGAGCCAGGGGAGAAGGAGGAGGACAAAGATGAAGATGAGAAGGAGTGCGCAGGAGCAAGAGGAAGCAGGAGGTGGAGGAGCTGATCAGTGAGGGACACCACGCTCTGAAACAGGGACAAACCCAGGAGGCTGTTTCAGAGGAGCACTGAAGACAGTACTCTGGTCTCCCCTCCCTCAAAAACATGCTGCTCAGGCTGGCCCACAGAGTCACAGAAGCTCAGGACTAACCCAACACCTGATCTAGAGCAATTCCGTTGTGCAATAACAAATAAAGCACTTACTTTATCGTTTCTAAAGCTGACGAATAAAGTCAACTTTCATATCATGCAGCCATAGCACTTTACCGGGATACTTATGTTCTTAGTCATCACCATTTGCATTTCAGTGAGGTTTTCCAGAGCCAGTGCCCAGAGAGAAGCTGAAAAATCCAAAAGCAGCAGCTGACATCGGAAGCACAGCATATGGCGGAACCACTTCAGTGATTTGTTTGTACTGCGTGAGTCACACCGTTAAAAACCAGCCGAGGTTCAGTCCCACACAGTCCCACGTGAAGAGGAGACGCATGAACTACGAGTGAACCATTCAGGTGTTCAGCTTTATGACTTTTTACGGCGGGCACCTGTCGAAAAATTCACGATGCAAATAACAATCCAGTGCAATTAAGTGAGTTCAGCGGAAAGTCGGATTTTCCAGCAGGGGTCACACATGTTCAGCTACAGAGTGAACGGATTACAAATACGAACGGGAATGTAGGGAAGAGATGCTGACAATTGTTCTAAAAGCAGCTTATGATGCCGATGACTTGACTTTGGTTTTTATATTTCATCATACTGTAGGTGCTCAAAATGTATTATAACAATATGTATTTGTGTAAGCTCTATGTCGTCTGGTTTGGAAACATTTTATTTTATTTTATTTTTTTAATTAAATTTGTTTGAGCAGTAGTCTGCTCAAAGGGTGTGGGCCGAAGCAAAAGCTTATAAATGCCCACACCAAAATTAAAAACAATAATATTTACATTAACAATCAAAGAAAAGTAATGCACGATAACAAATCATAAACAAGGGAACATAAGGCAAGGTATCCACAAATAAGGAACAATAAAAGAAAAAACCAACATCAAAATAAAGAAACAACAACAAACGAATATACTACAACTCACAATAATTGTTCGTATTTAATAAATAATAATTCTTTGTAAACCTTTTTAAAATGTACCAGGTTTTTACATATTTTATTGCCTTCATCCAAATTTGTCCATATCTCCACACCACGTCTCGTGGGGCACATGCTTTTCAAAGATGTTCTGGAGTACTGTTTATCGAAACTTTAAAATCGAAAATTTTATCTCTCAAGTTGTATTTGACTTCTCGTTTGCAGAACATATTTTGTATACTCTCAGGAAGTGACTTTTGTGAGGCTTTGAACATGATTTGAGCCATTTTAAATTCAGTAAGGTCCTCAAATTTCATTGTTTTTGATTTAAAGAATAATGCATTTGTGTGTTCACGGTATCCAGCTAAATGGATTATTCTTATTGCCTTTTTCTGTACTTTAAACAATGGGTCAAGGTTACTTTTATACGCATTCCCCCAGATCTCTACACAATATGTTAAATGGGGAAGGATAAGTGAACAGTATATATAATAATAGAGCTTTGTTATCAATGATATATTTGGATTTATTCATTAGGGCTAAAATCTTTGCAACTTTAGTTTTAGTTTTTAGTTTTTACACCAGTCTCCAAGGACCTAATCACAACAACATGGAAATGATTTTGCTCATGACCTCACGACTCTGTGCCTCACCCCAGTTCAGGACAATATTTACTGAGCTCAAACTAGGTTCATGCAACCTTTTCTGAGTCCGGGCTAACGTTCTGGTTAAAAACACATCATGATCTAATCGTCATCAAAAACACCATGCGACAGTCTCTGCTGCTGGTCCGGCTCATTGGATTATTCAAAAGTTGCATTCAGGGCACATAACAAGGGGAAATTATGACTGTGTGAGTGTGTGAAGCAGCTAATTGAATTCTTTGTTTGTGTTTTCAAAACACACTTGACCATCCTCTCTCCCACTGGAGCTGCGCCCTCTCCCACCTTATCATAACACATCCCAAAACATAAGCTTTTAATCACACAAGCCTTCACTTAGCTAAAGTACTCTAAAGCAGTGTTTCCCAACCAGGGGTACAGGGACCACAGGGGATGGTGAGGACTTACTTGGAAATTATGTTAGATCTAAAAAGGTGAATTATTCTATATTATTTTTAAAAGAATACTTCTTTTCAATGATAATTTACAGTAGTGTTTTTGCTTTATTTTTTAACACAATACAACTAAATACCAATAAATCTGAGTTTTGCTGATAACTTTCTAAATAGTTGGCTGCAGCTTAGCGTTAAGGGGAACTTTGAGGAGAAATTTAACACTCAAGGGGTATGCGCATCGCACAGCAAGAAGGTCCCGGGTTCGATTCCAACCTGGACGGGGCCTTTCTGTGTGGAGTTTGCATGTTCTCCCCGTGTCTGTGTAGGTTTCCTCCGGGTACTCCGGTTTCCCCTACCACTAAAAACATGTACAATAGGTTAATCCTCCAGCCAGGCGTTTCTGACCATTAGCCTGGTTCCACATCTGGAGATGGGTATGCCCTTTTTGCGCCACTGCTGCAGGTAACAGGTGATGCTTGTGCTCACTATTTGAGCCCAGTCCCGGATTGGTTAACAAGGCGTAAATGAACGCACGTGTAGATTGTGATTACTTGAGTGCATGAAGCAGTGGGCGCGGCATCGCTGCTCTGTACCGCGCTGTTCTCACTGGTTTTGACGCGCGTTAATCCTCATCTGCTCGCATTTGCAACGCTTCATACGCGCGGACATCTTTGCTTACATTTCGACGCGCGTCAAAGCACGTCTACATAGGGTTAACATGGAAGTTGGTGGCGTGCCAGCGTTTGGTCTGTACGCACCATAAGGGTTTAGTCCAGTGTTTCCTAAAGTGGGGGTCGCCAGATTATTTAAAGGGAGTAGATGCAAGTCATTTTTATACTCGCTACTGCCACCTCAGGTCTTACGCGTAACTGCAGTTTCTATATTAAGCTCGTGCATGACGGTTTTCGGACCCGAATTAACACCTTTTTGAGACCGTGCAGGATTTTAGAGGCAGTTGGGGTGAACAGGTCTGGGCTCATTCTACACATTAGGACATGGCTGGAACATGTAGGGGAGGAAAATACTTAATATTAACATTTATAAACTCTGTATAGTCCATTTAAGGCAATAATTTTCAAAGTTATGACTAATTTGGACCAAGATTACTTTGCTTGTTTGATGACATTTCAGATTTGTTCTATGGTAATCCTGCTTGAAATAAAAACTGCCAATGGGACAAGAGCAATTTTCCTGCCCCATTGGCAAAACGTTAACCTGAAATAAAGACAAAATATATTGAAACGAGTCAGAAACATCTCAGAACAAGTGAAATAATCTAAAACTTGAAAACTTAAACTAATCTAGTAATTTACCAGCATCTAGTAATAAACCCAGTAGCACTCACTCCACTTCTTATGAATGCTCGCCATGGAACATATCAAGTCTGTTCTCCCTCCCACCCTGAACCCTTACCAGTTTGCTCATCGGTCCAATCGCTCAACTGAAGATGCCATCTCCACTGCGCTTCATTCAGCCCTCACTCACCTTGAAACAAAGGACTCTTACGTTAGAATGCTGTTTTTAGACTTTCGCTCAGCATTCAACACTATAATCCCACAGCAGCTAATACACAAACTGCTCCACCTGGGGATCAACACATCACTGTGCAACTGGCTGCTGGACTTTCTGACGGGGAGACCACAGGCTGTACGTGTCGGCGGAAAGTCCTCCAGAACCATCACACTGAACACGGGGGCTCCCCAAGGCTGTGTGCTGAGCCCCCTCCTGTTCACTCTGCTCACCCATGACTGCGCTCCAAAGTACGACTCAAACATCTTCATCAAGTTTGCAGACGACACAACAGTGGTGGTCTCATCAGCAACAGAGACGAGTCAAACTACAGGAGTGAGGTGAGCAGTCTGGTCATGTGGTGCACACAGAACAATCTCTCTCTAAATGTGGAGAAGACAAAAGAGATTGTTGTGGATTTTCCAGCATGCTCCTCTAACAATCAACGGTGCTGCAGTGTAGTATTTAAATAAACATCATTACACTTTTAAATGTTTTGTACCTTAAATTATTATGAATGCTAAATACATTTTACAGCGGGAGCTCTTGAGTTGGGTCGTGGCCTAAAACGTTTGGGAGCCCTTGGTCTAGTCTAGTCAAGTCTAACTCCTCCCCTCAGAATAGGGCACATAAATCCAGTTTCTTGACCTCGGATCATTTCAGAACTGATGAAATGAGATCTTTCATCACAAAACTTTTACAACAATAAAAAGCATTAGCCAAACGATTTCTGATTTCACCTCATCATGTACAGCTCCATTTCTGATATTGGGAACAACATTCGCCTTCTCCCGTCCACTCCTCGAGGCTAAACACATCGCTTTTCTGGAGTAAGCAGATTTTTCTTCGGAGTAATTCTACAAATGGGTCCGGGTTCCATTTGGCTTATAACATTTAGGCGACATGAATCATCTTTCCCCTCTATTACATTTGCAGTATATTGACCAACTCGTCCCATCTGTCATTAGTCGTGACATTTATTACCGTCAGAAATTGAACTAACGCCGATACTAATGGACCAGATGCTATTACGGCGCTTTATTGCTGAATTTGCTCCTGAAAACCTCACTTGAAAAGGGAAACGCACTTGCAATCCCGTGTGTTAAAGGGGGGTATTATGTGCCTGGAGTGTTGCCTTGGCTCATTCACATATTTTTGAGTAATCAGTAAAAACTTAGACGGCAGCCATTTTAGGTGTAGCTATGCCTCAGTCCTCCTAGGAACGCCCCCACCTCCTGGAGACGCCTCTGGACCTTTCGTCACCAGCCAAGCCACCAACCACTGCTCCTCAGCTCAGCAGAGCCCCTCCCCGCACAGTAGTGTTGTTTAGATGCCACAGCAGTGTGCTGAAGGGGGCGTGTCGGAAAGCTTCTTAAAGAGACAGAGGCCTATTTCAAGACGTTCAGTACAGCCATTTTGAGAGAGCAATTTTATTCAAGGCAGTTATTTTAATTTACTGCATATACAGACCAACAGAAGGTTACGTCATCATTGTAGTATGCTATAGACTGGTGCTATGTGATTGAAAAAAGCATAATACCCCTCTTTAATGTTTTCCTCAAAGTTTGCCTGTAAAATAAAGTGCTACGGTATGGAAATCTCTTTTATTTAGCTTAGGTTATTGAGTTTTTTTTTTTTTTTTTTTCGACGGTCCCTGGGGGCGCTTGTTCCCGTTCTCAAATCCCTCCGCGTGTGACAGTGTAATGATTTATTTTGCGGGAGGTAAATTTCGCCGTGTGCTGCGGAAATGTCACTCCCGTTAATTCAGGGCTTTGCGAGTGACTGACTTCGGGGGAAAAAAACGCGAAGCTGACGACGGCTAAAACGCGGCGCATGTACGACGAGGCTCTAACACAAAGCGAAGCCGTCTCGTTCATTACGATGTTGGTTTATTCCTTCATTTCAAACACACGTCAGGTTCTCAAATCCAATCTGGCGACGGCTTAATAAAGTTGTCAATTCGGTTTTATAGATCCGCTTTACACGGCCTTCCTCAGTCGGGGGATCTTTTCACTTGCCGGAGATTTATGGACGCATATTAATCAGACAACAAGCAAAGCGGCCATTTAAAAAAAAACTCGCATCTCCGCGTTCAGCCGCCGCGTAATAGTTTTACTGAAAGCTTAGTGTCAGTGCCGGTGATTTACGGGGCTTGTATCTTCATTTGCGGTTTGTAAACACTGTTGACGATGGATTGGTTAATTAGATTTGCAAATTAGATGGAGTTAATAAGCGGGAAATAGTTGTCTGGCCTTTTCATCACAGTGGCAAAGCAGATTCTCTGTATGGCTTCATATTCTCAGACAGAGTCGTTTCTTGCTTTGTGAGGCCCCTACACGAAAGGCTGCTCTGGGATCCCTTTACCAAAGCAAAGGGAGTGACCCCTAAACCAGTGATTCCCAACCTTTTTTGTCTTGTGTACCCCCTAGGCCTTTCATTTACACTCCGAGTAGCCCCTGCCTCGAGGGTATTCTCTTAGTTAGAGAGTGAATGACTAATACTCTGATTTATTTAGACAGCTATGTGCTCTCAGACTCATTTGCTTTATTGTAAAGGTTTTTAACCTATTAAACCACGCCTAAACGGAGCAGATTTTCTCCAGTTTGGCACAAAAAATGGTAAGTAGCTGTTACGGTTCCACAATTATACGCAAAAGTCTGCAAAATAAATATGATTTGAGACTGTGACAGATTTTCATTGTTTCATTGTTTCTCACTCTGACAGCTCTTTCCAATGCACTTTAGGTTCCGGAGATATCGACCTTTTATTGGTGTTAGATCGGCTGATACCCTCCTGGAACCGCCACCTTAACGTGGTGGAGGGCCTTGAGCACCTGAATGATGCTGGGAGCTCTGTTGTCGGGGCTTTGTGCCCCTGGTAGGGTCTCCCATGGCAAACAGGTCCTAGGTGACGGGTCAGACAAAGAGCGGTTCAGAAGCCCCTTATGAGAGACCAACAGGCCCGGTTAGAACCATGAGGCCGTCCTTCTGTGGACCCACCACCTGCAGGAGGAGCCATAGGGGCTGGTGCAATGTGATTTGGGCAGCTCCAACAGCTGCCCCCACGACCCGGCAACGGACAAGTGGAAGAAAATGAATGGATGGATGGATGTTCGCTTCGTCATATCTCTCAAAATCATCTGCGGGATAAATGATCCTGAAGGGCCTAATTTGGCTACCGGGCCTCACATTTCCTACCACGGGGAAGATTATGTTTCGCTTCCATATGGATAGAACGGTCCCAGATTCCATTCCCACCTGGACGGGGCCTTTATGTGTGGAGTTTGCATGTTCTCCCGTGTCTAACCACAAAAAATATGTACAATACACCAGCCGAGTGATTCTGACCATTAGCCTGGCTCCACATGGGTCCCCGGGCGCCTGCTGCCCACTGCTCCTACAGGTCTTAGGTCTATCTTCAGAACCTACTTCTCACTCACAGTCAATTGACAATATGAGAGTCTTTCATTTACACGAGCAAGAAGAAGCTCCCATTTATAAATGCACGTGCACTGGGATCTCAGGAGGGATCAACAATTATCAGGAAAAAGTGCAAATTACATATTTTCCCAAACCGGCAGTGACCAAAGTACATGGCCTAGAGAGAACCGAGTACTGTTGAAACGCTTTCACAGCCTCAAGAGCAGATAGTGTCAAAGTGCGCTTCATCTCAAGTCTCTTACGTAACGCCAGAAAAAAAATTTGCGGCGGTATATTAAGGTCAACTGTACAAGAAGTCTGTTGCCAGCTGCGTAATGTTAAGTTTTTCCTGCGATCTCTGGAGTTCAGCCATTTCCTCAAACGGTCAAAGCACTGCATTGGCGTATCTGGAGATCGAATTTGCGATAATGGACACATATAAGATGGCTTCAGTTACTGCGCGCGCCGTAAATAAACACAATGCGTCAAGTCGCCGTGGTCATAAATGTCAGGCGGATGAAATAACATTCAGAGCTAGGACTGCAATATTCTGCTGCTCGCTTCTGTTGGATCCAAACTGCTATTTTTATGGCGTCATAGCTCATATAGTTGTGTGTGGGGAGTAGAGTTCATTGTCTTTGAGGGGCTGGAGTGGACCCCAGTTTGTGACTGTGGAAGGGGCAGGGGAGAGAGAGAGTTCAGCTTCCCGACAGCCTGATACAATGGATGTCGCTCATCTCCTGAAGGCTTTGTGAGTTGGAGTATATATATATATATATATCCTGAACAGATGACATACTCTATGTGTAACATTTGAAACAGAATTGGTAACACTTGATTTTACACTACCCTGTATATACATACCAAATTTAGTACAATGTATTAGGGCTGCACAATACATTGCAAAAAGTATCGTATCGCGATATTAGGTGATGCAATATCTGTATCGCAAGAAGCCACAATATATCGCAACATCACTGAAGTCTTCATCGGACTGAGATCGACACGTATTTTTGCAAACTCAGCCAAACACAAACAATGCATTGAACTTATAAATGTGTGTAAGTTCAGTTTTTTAAGTCTAGTTTTGACACAATTCGCTGAAAAACGATATGTGTGTTAACAGTATATCGCAAAAATATTGTATCGCGATATACGGTGATGCAATATTTGTATCACAAGAAGTCATAATATATCGCAACATCACTTAAGTCTTAAACATCTACTAACTTAGTTCAATATCATAGTTCAATATCTGATGTAGTTTTTTTTTTTTTTTTTTCTTTTGGACACAATTTGCTGACAAACGAGTTACTTACAATTTGTGTTTAATTAGAACGGAACATATTGTGGTGAAATGGTTTAGTGAAATATCGCAATAACATTGTTATCGCAATACTGCACAGCCGTATCACATATCGCAAGTTACTTCAATATTGTTCAGCTCTACCTCTTTCTATTTCACTTTTTTTCAAACTTTTCTTCATTGAGCAGCAACTTCATGGTGTCAATCTTTACTGTCTCATTAAACTAAGTAATATTAAGTAATATAACATTAAAGCCATGTGTAGTACTTGTACTTGTTGTCTATATCCGAAACAAATCGGATCTGAGCAAAAGTGCTGTGCCGTTTGAATACTGCAGAGACAGAAAATGGCGGACTTCTTGCAGCCTGTGTAACACAGCCATACTTCGTAAATAAAGCAGAAGTACAATGACATTTTTATGGGCACCGGAGCAGGCTGGCAGAGCACGAGCTCAATGCGCCATGCGGCAGTAAACATGCTGCGGTTCAGAGCTGCCTCTGCTTATGCTAATATCCATCCAAACTAATTAGCATTTCTTACTGTAGTCCCATCTGGACCAATTTGTGCCAAAATGTTGCAGGTCATAAAAATTTATGGGGCAAAGAATATGTTCATTTCTGACCGAACACATCCGCACGGACACGAAACACATGGATACGTTACATTATTCTGTCTCGGCACAAAGGCGCATCGAACAGCTCAGCCTTTGATGGTTTTCTGTTCAGGCGGGAGTTTGGAGAGGTCCTCGAGCTACTTTTCAAATTCATACATACATAAGTCATGTTTTTGAGCTGGCCTAGAATTCTTAAAGGGGGGGTATTATGTAAAATCGACTTTTTCAAGCTTTATATCATGTTATTATGTCATTCCCTCATTAAACACATGCCTGGAGTGTTGCCTTGGCTCATTCACATATTTTTGAGTAATCAGTAAAAACTTAGACGGCAGCCATTTTAGGTGTAGCTATGCCTCAGTCCTCCTAGGAACGCCCCCACCTCCTGGAGACGCCTCTGGACCTTTCGTCACCAGCAAAGCCACCAACCACTGCTCCTCAGCTCAGCAGAGCCCCCTCCCTGCACAGTAGTGTTGTTTAGATGCCACAGCAGTGTGCTGAAGGGGGCGTGTCGGAAAGCTTCTTAAAGAGACAGAGGCCTATTTCAAGACGTTCAGTACAGCCATTTTGAGAGAGCAATTTTATTCAAGGCAGTTATTTTAATTTACTGCATATACAGAGCAACAGAAGGTTACGTCATCATTGTAGTATGCTATAGACTGGTGCTATGTGATTGAAAAAAGCATAATACCCCCTCTTTAATAAAAACTTTTAATGATGTAATGCTTTCTGCCTTGATTTCAGCTTCCAATGTAAAAGCAGCTTGCCAATTTGTACTATTGTGTAACTTTAAAAATAAATGACATTGTTTTGCTGTCCTGGGTCACATTGTCAAAGGAGCTGTATGCAATTCTTCCTGTCGACAAACTGATTTCTGTCCATTTTGCCCATTTGCAGTAAAGAAGCAGCACAGATGCAATAAAAAACAATTACCCTGGTGTAATCTAATGGCTCAAAACATTACCCTAACCTAAAACATGTCAAATGTGCTTTACGGTCAGTTTAGGAATGCGCCAAGACCACAGCTAATGATTCAAACTTAACTTGCTCCTTTGTTCCTCCTAGCTCTGTTTTTGGTGTGTTTCCAGATGGAGACTTGCTCCCTCTGCTGGCGTTTGGGATTACTTCATGTTAACAATGTCCCAGAGATTTTTCAAGACACTATGCATTATTTCAATTCATACTTCTAGAAATATCAAGGCTAATGTCCACAGGAGACTGACAAGCCAGATTAAAGCAGAAATAATGGACTTGGGGGCCCCTTCTGGACAAATACATCAAGAGATAAGGGACACAATTTGGAGCGTACCACTTATTAAGCTCTTCCAGAACCAGTTTAGAGTGGACAACCCTTCAACCAACATTTCTTTCTACATTCATTGACTAGAGGCTGTTAAAATGACTTAATTTTTTAAGGTTTTAATGACGGTTTTAGCCTTATGAACTTATTTAAAGAGGGGGTATTATGCTTTTTTCAATCACATAGCACCAGTCTATAGCATACTACAATGATGACGTAACCTTCTGTTGGTCTGTATATGCAGTAAATTAAAATAGCTGCCTTGAATAAAATTGCTCTCTCAAAATGGCTGTACTGAACGTCTTGAAATAGGCCTCTGTCTCTTTAAGAAGCTTTCCGACACGCCCCCTTCAGCACACTGCTGTGGCATCTAAACAACACTACTGTGCGGGGAGGGGGCTCTGCTGAGCTGAGGAGCAGTGGTTGGTGGCTTGGCTGGTGACAAAAGGTCCAGAGGCGTCTCCAGGAGGTGGGGGCGTTCCTAGGAGGACTGAGGCATAGCTACACCTAAAATGGCTGCCGTCTAAGTTTTTACTGATTACTCAAAAATATGTGAATGAGCCAAGGCAACACTCCAGGCATTGCTCCTGCAGCAAATAGTCCTGAAAAGGCAGGAAGGGCCTTTTGGTCCCTTCAAAAACAAGGGACTGTCAATCAAAGCCCCAAGCCAAAACCTTTTAATTTAACATCGAAGTTAAAAATATGATACCCCTGCTCCCAGAGTTGTCACATTTGTCACAATGAGCTGTAGAAAAAAGATAACTCTTTGGAGCCAGGCTTTGAAGCTGTTTTAGGGAGTTGTGAAGGCTCTATTTTGGAGTCACTCCTGGCCACTAGGGGGTGGTATTGCAGCATTATCAGCTCCCCGCCATGAGGACCAAAGAGAGGAGGCTGGTCTTGGCTTGTCGTCATGGGGTGATGGTGGGTTCTGCTTCAATAACCACTCCCTTGTCCATCCATCTGTCTAAAGTTGTGCTGAACAGCTCTATAACTCCTCCACAGTCGAGACTTTCTGAGACTGAGTCCACTCCACACTGCTGCCAAAGTGCCCCCTCCCTTTTTAATCAACAGGAGATGTTCGTAGTGTCAGTGTAAAGCCTGCTTGAGTTTGCAGTCGGCCGTGAGTTTAATTATTCAGACGCTGTTATACTTCCTGTTATATCCGCCCTGCGTTCATCACTTAAAGGAGACAGCTACAGAGCGACTGGTTCTAAACAGCTTGCTGGGAAGTGCTGCGCTCGTCTGTTTGAACGGCAACGGGTCGAGGCGCCGGGAGGACGCGATGATCTCATGTTGAAATCTTTGAGATCAGAAAAAGCTCTAATTGTGTGATGAATTTGATTTTCAGCAATTTTTTTTTGGTAATCTAGAATCTGGAAACAAAAGTCGGTACGGATTTGGAGTCTCTAAATGATCACGATACCGGCCATTTTGGAAATACGCAAAGACTGAAAAGGTGATTCTACATTACAAACCAAGAGAAACTAAACACTTTTATATAATGGCTTGCTTGATTGCTTTAGGTCAGTATTTTCCCCACGGATTAATGAATGAGCATTTAACACATCTTTAAAGCTGAAATTATGAACAAAACAACAGTCATTTTAACAGATTCAGATGTTTCTATACGTTTATAAAAGATAAATATTGAAAGAAATGTATCCGGGAAAAGGTCGCGACCCACTTGAGAACCACTGCTTTAGGTGACCTTCTGGGACATCTTCTTCCGGCCATGAAGTAAACAAGCATATTCTTTCTATATTTCACTGCTTAAAATCCCAGGAAAACCACAGTATATATAAAAAATTCTGTTGCTATGTCACAAACGCTATCCCTAACACGCCCCTAATGCTCAGCTATATGCTCTGAAAAGCACTTAAACGCCATGAAAAGCAGCCGCATGGTGACAAACTGGTAACGTCCCGGTGATGGAAAAAAGTTACGTCAGTCGGGTTTGAGGCGTCGCAATAAAGTCGCGCATATTTTTCACCCACACATTGCATTTCATTCTGTTCATTCTATAGACTCTGTGAGATGTTACGCAGTGTCGCTTTAAGTACAATTATGCAATGACCAAACTTGATGGAGCTCGAATGCTTTACTAATTTCACTAATTTGACTAATTTGACGCACTATCAGTATATTGTTAAAAGAGGAGTAGAGTAACAGGAAATGTTTACAGTATGCATCACTTTGTTTTGGGAAATGAGCTTTTTCCCATTCATTAACCAGATTTTGATTCTGATATCGGGATTTCCTGTTCCCCTTTTTCCTTGTAAAGCTATAGGGCATTTTTCTATACTAATGAATGTAGTGTGGCAAGAGGCTCCGGACTGTCTCCTCCAGATAAAAAACTTAAATATCAACACAGAAATGACATGAATGCACGCCTAGGACTCCATAAAACATGACACTTTGCCTTCAGAGTCTGCACTCCTCACTCCTGCAGCTTTGTCTTAAGTATTACACCAAATCAAACCAGTAGTAGCAACAGCAGAAGCAGATCCCTTAATAAATCCCTTAATAAAAAGAGCTATTAATATCCCTCTCCGCTCCACACATACTGCACGTTGCACTGAATATATTAGATCTGGGCTTTGGGGGCTTTTGAATCTCTGACTACTTTTAGATTACAGCCAAAATGAAGGATTCCCACTCGTAATCCTGACATTATTTCTCGCGTATCCGAGCGCTTCTGACTTGAAACACCAGCATTCATCCATCTATTAAAAACTATTCTGCAGTTATCGCAAGGAAGAAGCGCACATTTGTCACAAAGACGAGAAAGATGCGCGCGCCCAACAAAGCAGCACCACAATAAACGCGACGTGACAAATAAAGTTGTGTGGTTTCGCCAAAAAATGATGCGCGCAATGGAGTAAATCGCCTCGTCAATGGCCGTGGTCCTACCTCGCTCATGGTGCGCGGTTTGGTCGGGCTGTCAGCTTCCTCTACGCGGAGAAGTTGGAGTAGTAGTGCCAGCAGCAGCAGTTGTAGTAGTGGTGGTGGTGGTGGTGGTTGTAGTAGTTGCGGTACAAGTGGCAGCAGCGCTCGTTCAAGCCGCCGGCCGCAGACGCACGGGCTTTATAAAGAGTTCACGGTCTACTCCTCCGTATCATCACGTCACGGGCAAACCAATGGGAGCCGCCGCGGGGAAATGTGTCTCCCGCAAGTCGACACCCATCCCAGTCTGGCGCACAGCAATGCAGAGTCAGGTTAAGGTAGACATGGGGTTATATCTTTTGGTTAAAGTTCAGCTATTGCAAAGGATAATGAAGTTAAAGGGATATTTCAGGATTTTTGACATTGGGCCTCATTTCCTAGTTATCCAGAGTGTTGTTAATGTCTGGAGATATTTTTTTCTTAAATTCATGCAGTTCTTATATTTGAAGAGTCTAGTGGCGCTAGGCTAATGCTAGGCTAAAGCATTTCTATGGTATCAGTTAGCCTGCATTAAAAACAGTCTGACCCACTCCACAGTGCACCTGAGTTAAATCACTTATAACACCAGACTAACCATATAAATGTCTGTGTCGAACCATTTTGCTTTTAAAATAACTTATATTTGAGCAGCATCAGCTTCGTGGCTGTAAGCTAACGCAGCGGCGGAGTGATCTGCGAGAAAATAGTCCCTCAAAATGCGGTAATTCATGTGATACAAGGTCAGTTATATTTAAAAAAAAAAAAATCTATTAACACTGACATTTATATGGTTAGTCTGGTGTTATAAGTGATTTATAACACCAGGTGCACTGTGGAGTGGGTCAGACTGTTTTTAATGCAGGCTAACTGATACCATAGAAATGCTTTAGCCTTGGCCTAGCCTAGCGCCACTAGACTCTTCAAATATAAGAACTGCATGAATTTAAGAAAAAAATATCTCCAGACATCAACAACCCTCTGGATAACTACGAAATGAGGCCCTATGTCAAAAATCCTGAAATATCCCTTTAACGTATACAGTGCGGTATTAAAGATGCGATTTTTGCTCAGTTACATGACTTAAATGTGACCCTAAATATATTAGAACATTTCATTTAAAAATATATCTTCATGGGTTCATATTATACTGTAATTAATATAAGATGAGCCTTTATTGATCTCACAATGGAGAAATTCACTTGTTACAACAGCTTTCAAGAAACACTCTGGGGTGTGTGCGAAATAAACAGGACAATGTGCAAACAGTAGAGGTATCATATACACAATGAATAAAAAAACTTTAAACTTTAAAGGAATAGAAAAAAGTGCAGTAAAGTGAAGATATTACTGCGCGGATGTCGAAGTGCTCCTGAGGTGTTATTACGCCTTACAATATAGTTCCCCTTTTTATCCACTTAAAAAATCGACATGTTTAATTTTGTGTAACTATACTTGGATCATGTAACTACTCACGTAACTGTATTTAAATAGGGAAAACGTGGGAGAGCTCAGTCGCTTCTAACTTCATCCCCGTTTGGTTCCATAGGAATATGCTGGGAGAGGCTAAACGCTAACAACACCTTTGGTCTTTTTGCGTGACTGAGCGCACGCACAAAGACCAGACAGGTACACATCAACTCATCTAAGCTCAGGTAAGAACATATCTCAGTATTGAAAAACAGTGGCCTATTCCTTCAATTTCAGTAATTCTGACTTGCCCAGTGAAAAAAAAAGCAACAATCTGCCACTGTATGATTTTAAGTTAAGTGCAACTGAAACCCTAAACCTACTCTGAAAGTTGTGAAATGGGCTCTAAACTCATCCCGGAGAAGAACTGGGATGTTAGAAATGAGTGAAGAATTTGGGAATGAGCTCGGACCAGTTATATAAAAAAAAAATATATATATATATATTTTTTATTTATTTATTCATTTGAGCAGTAAGTCTGCTCAAAGGGAGTGGGCCGAAGCAAAAAGCTAATAAGCGCCCACCCGAAACAGTATTTACATTAACAATCAAAGCAAGGAACGTAATGCACGATAACAAATCATAAATTGTTTTTTGTAATGTTTAGAGACAGTTTGTTTACGCAGAACCAATCTTTCAATTCATCCATTTCTTCTGTAATCTCGATCACCATTTGCTGTAAATCTGCACCTGAGAGTATGATTGTTGTATCATCTGCAAAAAGGACCAGTTTAAGCTTCTTGGAAACCAAGTACAAATCATTGATATATAATAAAATTGTTTAGGTCCCAGCCCCGATCCCTGGGGGACACCACACACTAGGGTATCACACATGGATCTGCACTGCCCCATTTGAACATACTGTTTACGGTTTGTTAAGTAGGATTCAATCCAGTTGAAAGCAATACCTCTTATCCCATATTATATAATAGCAATAAAAAGTATAGGGCCTTAAGCCATTTCAGAAATAAACAGGACTGTCATGTGGTGGGAGGTGGAACCAGGAGAAGAGCTCAAAATGCATAAACTGCTCCAAACATATTAACAGGAAGTGTCCAAACAGGAGTCGAAAATCTCAAAGAGCAGTTTAAATGTGGCCAATAGCAATGACTGCTTACTTCAGCGTTGGTTTTAAAGGCAGTCCGGATGTTGAAATTGTGGTCTTAATCAAACCTGGAGAAAGACAGTGCACTTCCTGTTTCGCTTGACGTCAAGAGATGGAATGAAATGCTTTTACAGTAAGACCTCTCTCTGGCCCCAGTGGCCTTGTGGGACTTTCTGAACGGCCCTGTGATATCTGCGTCTGAGGAGCGTGGGTGCGTCTGAGGATGGTGATGGAGGAACGCTCGCTCTGGGAGACATTTCATGCGCCGCTCATCACGCCGTCAATGCAAAGTGTTATTTCACATCATGTACTATTGCCGGAGCGACCCCCCTCTGCTGCGGAGGAGTGGGAACAAAGGGAGCGCACTCGCATACAGTGGGCTTAAGGCAGCAGCCGTCACCGTGGAAAATACGACAGTGATTTTGATGGTATTGTTTTCCTGGCTTTTCTTCAGTGGCCATTGTCATAATACAGAAAAGGCAGGTTTTGTCCTCCCTTTGTGCAGTAAACGTTAAAACAATATGGACATGTAGCTACTTTAAGTCAGGCTGTCCTGCTGAACTGCCATCTGCTCAGTTTGAAATGGCAAAGGAGGCGAGTGACCAAGAGCATTAATACTGTATTATGACAAAAATAAATCTATTGTTTTGAAATATATATTGCAGTGTAAAGAATGAGAAATGGAGAAACTGTACTTATTAGAGCAGTTACATCATTCAGATTTTTAACTTCTATATGAGTAATATTGTAGGAATTGTAAGTATCTTTGTAAAATGTTAAAGTTACCAAAGCTTCATCTCAACCTTATATAGTTTGTGTTTCATGCTGCTTTTTCTTCTACTCTTACTTAAGTCAATATTTTGGCTACACTAATGTCATCTTATTTTATTTTAGTTTTTTTTTTAAATGACTTAAAAGTGTTTGAATTATGGTAAAATGGTAAATGGTCTTTCCACCTACATTAGGCACTCAAAACGCTTTACACCAAGGATTTTATTTTGTTTATTTTTTTACTCTGCACCAATATTTAGAGAGAAAATAAACTATCAATACTGTACCTATACAATAAGTTAGTGTTGTGCATATCGCGTTAGGCCTATACTGCCCACTAGGGCTGGGACAAAATATAATTTTGCAATATATTGCAATACTTGTTGTATCGTATCGGAAATAATGTATCACAATACTTTTGATACTGAACTCAGTTAAAGAAAAAAATATATATTCAAATGTTTTCACTTAAAGATAGTTTTGTTAAATCTGGATTTGGTGTTCATTGGTTTAAACAAAACCCAGACTTAATGCTTTTGCCATTTGTGCTTTTCAAAATGTTCGAATCAATATTAAACTGATTTATATCTAATTTATACATTTTGGAAACTCCACTTGTGCTTTCTTATTCGGGGTAAAATACCATTTGTTATAATGACAAATCATAAATGTAATACATTGTGCATTTGAATATATTGCATCACAATCATACTGTATCAGGCGCTCATTAGTATCGTGATACTTATTGGATCACGACTAAAGTGTAAACTACTACAGAGTGCTTCTTGTAATGCAAACACTACAAGTGCAAAGTAGAGTGAAGCTACTGCATCCTGAAGCAAAGGGTTGAAATGTGCCACGTGGAGAAACACCTAAATGAGTCCGAGATCCAGAGGCCAGTGTTTGTGCGCCGACCCAACTGCTTACTGCATAATTTAGGACTTTCTTGAAAAACGCTGGAAAACTGGACGGAGGCTCCAGACGCAGCGGGCCAGGCCCAGTGAGGGGGAGAGATGAAGGGGGTGAACCTGTGATTGACAGAGCGCTGTAATGGACCTGCTCCACTTGACCAAGCACAAAGGGAGAAGAAAGTGTGTCCTAATGGGAATGATTTCAGTGATTAACCATGAATCAGACCTATGGGCAGGTGGCGTCACTCGAGGCATCTTTCAATTTAAACTGTTTGTACTGAAGTGGAATGAAATGTGTTTTGTCTTTAAGTATAAAGCCGACATTTGTGGGAAAAAACTTGCTTTTAAACTGATTCCTGTGGGATGAGGAATACGTTACGAAAGTTCGGAATGAGTTTGGACCACAGCTTACAAATTAAAGGCACACTGTGTAACGTTATGAGGCATTGCTTCTTCAGGTATAGGGTTTTTAACATACATTTTATTAAAATCTCTCAGACATAACCACATACAAGTACAAATAAGTCGATTTCTTTAAACATATTTCCATAATATTCATCAAAGGAGTGCATATTCTGAACCAAAAAAGCCCATATATCCCAAACGCTGTACAGTATTTTAGCTCCTAAATCGATGCATCAGCCTCTTGAAGTATAATCCACATGCTGAACTGTAAAGTGACCACTCGAGCAGAACAAAAGGACCGGTCTAAAAATACACCGGCCGCTGCGGGGCCTGCTCCTGGCGATGCGTTCAGGTCCCTCTGGGTTTTATGACAGATGTGAGCGGTGGACAGCCATTACAAACGAGCTCTAAGGCCTCTGCTCTGACCCGGCCCGACCCGCGGTCCCCAGCTTCCCGTCAACGCGCCTGACGGGCTCGAAGGGGAGCGGGAGGAGATTTGCTCGGAGGATGTTGAATTTGATGTGACGGAGGGAGTTTTGCGTTGCCAAGTGCAGCAGATGGCGGCGAGGATTTAGACGGAGCTCGGGAAGTTCGGGGAGATACAGCGCAATCTGTGGAGTTTGGCTTTGTAATGGGTGAGTGCGGAGTTAAAATAGAAAACGGCTCAGAGGAGATAAAGGAAGTATACAGCAGGTGCTGAATGGAAATCTGGTAACGGCATTTTTATTTATTTATTTATTTTGACTGTTTTTCTCAATTGATAAGGTGTTAGATAAATGTAATCGATTGCACCAAGCCACTAACTGCTCTGTAAATTGTAATTGTGCCTTTTAAAGCAGGACTGAGTAACTCGTTCCCCTAGAGGCCATAAGCGCCACTGCAGGTGTCGTAGCATTTGGCGTGTTTTTACTCATTAATTGTCCGTGAGAGTAAATACTACACTGACAGAAAAGACAAAGGGAGAGAGGGATATTGTACATCCAATTACACAGTGGAGATAAAAAAAATCACTCAAACTTGGCTGTAAATACTGTTTAAGTGGTGCTAGCCCGCAGTTAGCTTTGCCCGTTAGCCTGTTAGCTTCTTCTTCGTGATTCCATTGGTGTGTATTGGTGATTCTGACCCGGTGGCAGGCAAGTTGCAATTGTGATTTTCTGGCCAGAGACACTAGAGGAAGATGAACGAGCCCCCAGTCATCCCATTAACACTTGTATTACCCTAGCCTGGCTAATGCCAGACTGCTGTGTGCGCTCGAATCTTTTCGAACTTCACAACAGCCTGGGGACCATGGCCGACATTTTTCCATGGATTTGGGAACCAATCACAGAACAAGGAGGGACGGTAAGATGATGACGCGCTATTTGACATATAGAAGCTTGTAGTTTGTTTAGGGATAAAAAAAATAAAAAAATATTTACGGATCCAACATGACAGTAGCAGACGCGATGCCATCTTTCGATCAAGCTTTAGAACGTGTTCTAAATAGTTTAGCTCAAAAGTTTACAGCAGGTACGTCATACGTCATCTGATACCATGATACGATTGGCTATGGCTACGTGCAGACGCATGAGAGACATTCGTAGCGCCCAATAAACGGCTATGGACAATCGTAAACCACACCTCTCCTACGAGAAAATGAATTGGTGGTCCCCAGACTAAATATCACTTGTGATTTTAGTCTGGCGTTAGCCAGGCTAGTATTACCCCAGAGGGACTACGAAAAGGATTTATCAAGGTAAACAAGTTACTTAGTTCTGCTTTAATTATATTATACATCGATCAGGGAAAATCCCGCACACTGCCAAGGCATGCACGTGCTGGTGTTTGATCACTTTTCTGCAGCGTGGAGTTTGCCGTGCGCTCTTTACTGCTGCCGCTGGAGAATGACCATTGATATATTCGGAAGCTGGACAGTGTTTAACTCACAGTGGGAGAAATACTTTGTAGTTTAACCGAAACGCATACGGATACGAATGTAGCTTTGTGTCCGTTTCCTGCATGGTGCTCCGTCAGACGCTTTGTTTATCCAGCGTCATGGCAACGGCGCAGTACAGGAGCTAACCACGGGGGGGCGCTACTGCACACAGCTCAACAGGTGAAGCAGGACAAACGGCTAAAATTCTAAAACGTGATTTGAACCATTTGCAAACAAAACCACTACTGCTTTACCTTATTTTCTTGTCTCTTCTTCAGTAAGTTTGCGGGTGTCGCCATATTGTCTAAATTTCTTCTCCTTGTATGCATTATCTGAAGCACTTCCAGCGCCCTCTGGTGGTAAGTTTCAATAACACAGGCAGGATATTAGGAACGTGTGAAAGCATAAATGGCTTGACAGTAACTTAGATTTACGTGCAAAATGGGAGCATAAATGAGCCTGAAGGAAGCAGCAAGCTAAGCGACGCCCTCAGGTACCGGCGAAAGCACTGGCGCACCGTTGTTTGTACACAAGATTCCAACTTCGTCTTGAGCAACACTGTCGTTTCGCGGAAGATCGGGCCCCTTGAAATTCCTTCTTACAAAGTACCTTTATCTTCCCCACATCACGACTCACCATTTTGCTCCATTTTAAAAACTCATTGCTTTCTGCCAAGATTTTGAATTTGACAACTGCGTTTTTATCTTGTGCGTTTCAAAGAGCGTGATGCTGCACAACCACAGTCGGTGCAATTATCTTTCCAACAACACTCTACAAAAACATGATTGCAATTAGTCCATTTGAGCACACGCAACAGAATCTACCCAGAACTCACCTTTAGCTGAGAGAAAACGGAGGTGTTGCGCAACGGCAATTAAAATGCAAATGCTCCGAGTGAGACGTAATTGGTTTTGTTCACCACGAGGAAAGGCTGGAAATATTTATGAGAGGGTTAAAAGACTGAGGAGGAAAAACAGATCGACATTTTGGAAAACAGCTGGCGATTCCGTGGAGACTGCGAACGAAACCTCCGGGCTGCAGAGACGTAAACATAAGAGTCTAAAGAGAAAGAGAAGAAGAGCTATAGGAGGAGGATCTATAGGGCAACACGCTGCGTTTACGTGCTCACAAAAAAACACATGGGAATTGGATGAGCTCTGGGACACAACAGTAAAGTCTCTGGGGGTTTGATGCAGCTTGAATCATTAAAAAGTTCAGTGATGTGTTCAGGGCTTTAGGTTATAGAGAGAAATCTGCAGAAAAGTCAGTGAAGTCGGTTTGATTTTGTAACATTTCAATTATGTTATTTGTTACAGCACGCATTCACTTTGTGGCATTGTTTCAATAAGCTTCTGCAATGTCAAAAGATCCTGCGTTGCATTCATTTTTCATAAAGATCTTAGGCCACATCTCTTTCTCTTGGGACACAAACATTGTTTAGCTCACAATGGGGTTCGTAGTTTTTAGTTTGACCTGTGAGAGCCTATAATGCTTAAAGAGGGGGTATTATGCTTTTTTCAATCACATAGCACCAGTCTATAGCATACTACAATGATGACGTAACCTTCTGTTGGTCTGTATATGCAGTAAATTAAAATAACTGCCTTGAATAAAATTGCTCTCTCAAAGAAGCTTTCCGACACGCCCCCTTCAGCACACTGCTGTGGCATTTAAACAACACTACTGTGTGGGGAGGGGGCTCTGCTGAGCTGAGGAGCAGTGGTTGGTGGCTTGGCTGGTGACGAAAGGTCCAGAGGTGTCTCCAGGAGGTGGGGGCGTTCCTAAGAGGACTGAGGCATAGCTACACCTAAAATGGCTGCCGTCTAAGTTTTTACTGATTACTCAAAAATATGTGAATGAGCCAAGGCAACACTCCAGGCATGTGTTTAATGAGGGAATGACATAATAACATGATATAAAGCTTGAAAAAGTCGATTTTACATAATACCCCCCCTTTAAGGAAGAACACAAGGCAGCGCGATGTAAATGAGGATATGAATGTGAGGCTTCCATCAGTGCTGCTGATCCATGTCATTTGTAAACCTTTAGGGCCCCACATATGATATGCAAATGATTCAATGCTACTTGAGTTAAAAAAGAATGTGTAAATGACGCTGCTTCCGATCCACTTTTGCACATGAGCAAATACTAGGTAAACAACACTTGCTGACTAATATTTATTCATCATTAGTTCATTGCTATTCCTTTTGTAGTTGCAAATACATTACATTAAAGGAATAGGCCACCGTTTTTACATACTGAGATATGTTCTTACCTTAGCTTAGACGAGTTCATTTGTACCTGTCTGGTCTCCACGTGTGCCTTCAGTAACGTAAACACAGCACAGACGGCGTTAGCATTTAGCCTCTCTCTTCTCCTCTATAGCTCCAAACGAGGTGAAGATAGAAGCTACCAAACTCTTCCACGTTTTCCCTATTTACATATGGTTACGTGAAGTGTTACACTACAAAGTATAATTACACAAAATTAAACAATGTGGATTTTCTAAGCGGATAAAAAGGGGAACTATATTGTAAGGCGTAATAATACCAGGAGTAATTCGACATCCGCGCTGTGATATCTTCACTTTACTGTGCAGATGCCGAATCACTCCTGGTATTATTACGCCTTACAATATAGTTCCCCTTTTTATCCGCTTAGAAAATCCACATTGTTTAATTTTGTGTAATTATACTGTATAGTGTAACACTTCACGTAACCATATTTAAATAGGGAAAACGTGGAAGAGTTTGGTAGCTTCTATCTTCACCTCGTTTGGAGCTATAGAGGAGAAGAGAGAGGCTAAATGCTAACGCCGTCTGTGCTGTGTTTACGTTATGGAAGGCACACGTGGAGACCAGACAGGTACAAATGAACTCGTCTAAGCTAAGGTAAGAATATATCTCAGTATGTAAAAACGGTGGCCTATTCCTTTAAATATGTTATGCGTTAAATAGGTTCTCTCCTCACTACTGTGCTTAGATCATCCAAGAATTGTTTGTCGGAGGGTTCCTTAAATTGTCTTCTTGCAGTTTCTTACAAATCTTACACATCTTTTGCAAACACATGATTATTATTGGAGTTGCTGGATGTTGCCATTTTGATGCAAAGTCATGTGACGCCTATGAATTATACAAAAGAATGTGGGTAATTCACATAAATAGACTATTATGGAATGATGTCGGCATTTAGACAACTTGTTCGTGCTGTGGAAGTGAACTGGCTTCAACTGTATGTACAGCATTCTTCAAAGTACATCTCAAATGTAAAAATCATTTCCTCCCCGTATCCTTCAACTTCTTGAACTGAATCTGCCAACTTCTGCCGAGTCACACAGGTCTTCTTTGATGCCTCTCTGTTCTGATCCAGTTTGGGATTTCTTTCATGAATTATTAGACAAAAACACATCCGCCCCTGTTCCCTTTGAGACTCCGCTTTTGTGCGAATGGTCTCCACACTCGCACATTGTATATGCAAATAAATGCTAACCAAGTGTTTACATTTTCCAGAGGATTAAGGTGATTTTATTGTTGCTTCCCTGTCACTCCCGATTGGTATTTTTAACTTCAAAGCGTTCATCCCTGAGCTCACTATGTGTTTGTGTGGGGTTTGTTTTTTTCATCCAAAAAGTCATGGTGTTGTTGATGTCACTGCGGAACATGGTGCGCTCATCTGATATTTATGACGGGGCAAACTTTGATCCGCCGTCTGAGTTGAAGTGGGGCACAGAGCCGCAGCCATAACAACAAGCACAATGACCCCAGTCACCTTGAAAATAAACAATTACCGCCTGACAACAACAACAACAAAGTCGCCACAGAAAAAGCTCACACTCTCTGATATTTCGTTGAACTGCCTTTAGCTTTGATTACATCACGTTTTCACTGTGGCGTTGTTTCAATAATCTTCTGCCATGTCAAAAGATCCAGTGTTGCGTTCATTTTTCCCAAAGATTCTCAAAGGGGTTAAGATCTGGACACTATGGAGGCCAATCCATGTGTGAAAATTATGTCTTATGCTCCCTGAACCACTCTTTCACAATGTGTGCCTAATGAATCCTGGCATAGTCATTTTGGAATATGCCCGTGCCATCAAACAATCAATCAATCAATCAGTCAATGGTTTTGTATAGCCCAATATCACAACAGGAGTTGCCTCACAGGGCTGCACTAAACATTACTAAACATCCATCCATCCATCTTCTTCCACTTGTCCATTGCCGGGTCGTGGGGGCAGCTGTTGGAACTGCCCAAATCACATTGCACCAGCCCCTATGGCTCCTCCTGCAGGTGGTGGGTCCACAGAAGGACGGCCTCACGATTCTAACCGGGCCTGTTGGTCTCTCATAAGGGGCTTCTGAACCGCTCTTTGCCATGGGAGACCCTACCAGGGGCACGAAGCCCCCGACAACATAGCCCCCAGGATCATTCAGGTGCTCAAACCCCTCCACCACGTTAAGGTGGCGGTTCCAAGAGGGGGCAATAAAACAGAGGAGTAAATAAGGCAATGTGAAGTTCGGGGGCGAATTAAGTAAATGAGCGTCGGCGACAGGTGGTGACGAGCCGCGAGGGTGTCCCCTGTCCTTAGGGTCTCCAGCACGGCGAGGAAAAACTCAAAAACCCAGCGGGAGAAAGGAGAAACCTTGGGGAGAACCACAGAAGGAGAGATCCACTCCCATGGACGGACAGGCTATAGAGACCCAGGGCCGAAGGGAGGCCCTGAGAAGATGCCCAAGATCGCAGAAGGTCCAGTCCTTGTTGGAGCTTCAGTTCCTCTTGTCCAATCCTTGTAGGCGGGGATCCTCCGTTCGAGGCCTGGTTCCTCTGTTCGACCTAGACAGGCACTCCCCCAAGGAGGGAGACACCATGTGAAGAGTAATGAACAGACTTCAGATAAAAAGAAAAATTGTATCATAATAAGACAAAGTCTGCAGTAACGAAAACAAGAGGATAGCGCTCATTCAGGGTAGAAGAAACCCATTGGTGGAATAACATACAGGATGTTCAGGTCGTCAGCTGATCTCATTCTTTGGGCTCATATTGTCACTGAACCTAAACCTGTGTAATCTAAGTAATTTTCCGCCTGTGCGCTGAGATTTGCTGCGTCGCGGTATAACAAAGATGGCTGCGCCCTAGTGTGCAGAGTAGGTGTGGGACGCGCCGGGTCGCTGCAGGTCCTTTGCTGGCTGCAATTTATCGATCGCTAACTGTTATGGCTGCCAACCTGTTAGATGCCTCTGCCGGCAGTACTGAATCGTTTAGAGAGAGTGAGTAACCGTGAACCAGTGCTTGAGATCAGTGGAAGTGCCAGATCTACCCTGATGAATTCATGATGATTCATGGTGAGTCATGATGAGCAAGACTTTTTTGGTGCGCTTTACTGTTTTTCATGCTGCGATTGTAGCCACAGCCATCCATTTAGGGTAGACTGACGGAAGTGAGGCTGCCAATCTGCATCATCCCCAATCTTTGGTGGTGGTCGGAGGGGCTGATGGTGGAGATGGTACTTTAAAAAAAAACACCTTAAATAGTTGCACAAGAGATTCAAAGATTACCCAAACACAAATGACTTCAAACGCAACTGTAGAAATGTTTTTGATGAGGGAACATTCATTTAAAGGGGGGGTATTACAGTATGCTTTTTTCAATCACATAGCACCAGTCTATAGCATACTACAATGATGACGTAACCTTCTGTTGGTCTGTATATGCAGTAAATTAAAATAACTGCCTTGAATAAAATTGCTCTCTCAAAATGGCTGTACTGAACGTCTTGAAATAGGCCTCTGTCTCTTTAAGAAGCTTTCCGACACGCCCCTTCAGCACACTGCTGTGGCATCTAAACAACACTACTGTGCGGGGAGGGGCCTCTGCTGAGCTGAGGAGCAGTGGTTGGTGGCTTGGCTGGTGACGAAAGGTCCAGAGGCGTCTCGAGGAGGTGGGGGCGTTCCTAGGAGGACTGAGGCATAGCTACACCTAAAATGGCTGCCGTCTAAGTTTTTACTGATTACTCAAAAATATGTGAATGAGCCAAGGCAACACTCCAGGATTGTGTTTAATGAGGGAATGACATAATAACATGATATAAAGCTTGAAAAAGTCGATTTTACATAATACCCCCCCTTTAAAACATAGTCTAAAGGTCTTAAAAGTTTATTTTGCATTATACACCTCACCCCACTTCCACCCGAAGACTTTTAGAGAAATGGACAAATACCCCAAGTCCTGATTCTGTTATAACCTGTTTGTGCATGCTCCTTCCTCCGTCCGATCACTGTCAGTAGAATAGCGCTACGCTCCTCTCTCCTTCTTTATGACTGCATTTGGCAACTTCATCTAATCACAGGAGCGCGGCGGCAGCAGGGGCCCGGACAGCAGCATAATGAAATCGCACACGGTGAAGAGCTGTCATCGCCTCAGATTCTCCCTGATGTACCGCTATTGTGCACGTCGCCGACTCTTTGTCTCCATCAGCGTGTTAGCCGCGCCCACTGCCTCGCGCCTGTCATACTCGCTCCACACGCTGACGGGACGAGCTCGGGCAGCCACATTATCCGCTTCTCTCACACCAACTAAATCTCCCCCGTTTGGTCTTCCTCGTGTTCTGAAGCGTTCTTCTTCACAGACACAGGCTAAAGTCACAGGGAGGGGAAGTGTCTCGCCCAAAGGTAAGAGTATAAGCAATGACAGTAGAACAGGGACTGAACTGCAGGTTAGTGGGCAGGCGTCTCTTTTGCACACTTTCTAAAGTCCATTTCACACATTTGCCCCCCTGGTGATTTCCCAGAGGAGAGCGCGAGCAATTATAGCAACATCATTTTGGCAGTAATGGTTTACTAGCCTGGCCAGCCATACACACTTCACCTATTCTTTACAAAGAAGTGTAGTCTAGGGATAAGGGGTGATTTCTTTAGAATTCCCATTGAGCGTGATTGACAAGCCTATTAACCAATCAGAAAAGCCTGATGTGATACAGAAGGCGGGCGTAAGTTAGTGGTTTTATGATGCATCGGCCAGAAGAGCGGAAATGTCATTAGGAGTCATTAGCAACTCAGTTCAGATTTTAAACGTAGGAGAAATCAACACAAATGTGCAACTGCTGTTTAAATTAGGGTGACCAGATGTCCCAGTTTACCCGGGACAGTCCCAGTTTTTAGTCCTTTTTTTTAGTCCCAATACCAAAACCACTGGTGCGTGTTATAAGTCGTTGACAGTTTTACCATTCATCGTGGGTAAAGACATTTTAGATTTGGAACCCCTGCGGCCTATTCCTGAATATTGTCCCAGTTTTTAGTTGGATAATCTGGTCACCCTAGTTTAAATCAATGTAGGTTTGGAACGGGGCAACAAAAAAAAGACAGATTTATTAATTTTTTTTCATTTATTTGATAGGGACAAGTGTGAACAAGTAACACACCACGATATTTATAGCCAAGGCTAATTATTGTCATTTACAGTGACATTAATTCTGACATTACACAAAGGTGGTGCATTTGGGTTTTCTGTCTCTTTCTGCACTTTTATTACTAAACTGTATCTTAATGTTATAATGGATTGTTTGCTCTTATGCGCAAAACAAATAAATAAATATGTTGAATGCAATTTTAAAATGATTGCACACTTGGGGGGTCATGTTGCCAAGCGTTTGCTCATGTGCAAAGCGAGTAGCGTGTGCAAAAGTGGATCAGCAGCAAACCCATGTATCCTTTACTCACGCATCATTGTCTTATTTACATCTCACATTTGTGGGCCTGATTCTGTAATACAGGCAACATCGAATGGTAAACTGAGTGCAACATGCCCACAAAATAGCAGATTTCATTTTTTTCAGCTTGCAACCGCTATTTAGCACCTGTTTTGATAAATGTTTTAAAATACGCTTTAGTTGATTTTTAAAAGTCCCCCAGATTTAAAGGGATATTTCAGGATTTTTGACATTGGGCCTCATTTCCTAGTTATCCAGAGTGTTGTTGATGTCTGGAGATATTTTTTTCTTAAATTCATGCAGTTCTTATATTTGAAGAGCTTAGTGGCGCTAGGCTAATGCTAGGCTAGCGGATTTCTATGGTATCAGTTAGCCTGCATTAAAAACAGTCTGACCCACTCCACAGTGCACCTGAGGCAAATCACTTATAACGCCAGACTAACCATATAAATGTCTGTGTCGATAGAATAATTTTAACCATTTTGCATTTAAAATAACTTATATTTGAGCAGCATCAGCTTCGTGGCTGAAAGCTAACGCAGCGGCGGAGTGATCTGCGAGAAAATAGTCCCTCAAAATGCGGTAATTCATGTGATACAAGGTCAGTTATATTTCAAAAATTATTCTATTAACACAGACATTTATATGGGTATATGTTTTTAATGCAGGCTAACTGTTACCATAGAAATGCTTTAGCCTTGCCCTAGCCTAGCGCCACTAGACTCTTCAAATATAAGAACTGCATGAATTTAAGAAAAAAATATCTCCAGACGTCAACAACACTCTGGATAACTAGGAAATGAGGCCCTATGTCAAAAATCCCGAAATATCCCTTTAAGTCTTGCCTTAGCTCAGGAGACAAGGAGTTCCAGAGTTTAGCTCCTTGGACAGTAAAGGCTGACTGTCCAAAGGTCTTTTTTTTTGTCTTATGGGACACTTTCACATTTCCATTGGCGGCTCCTCATGTGATGGAGCCCACCACTCGGAGTGGGACTATGAGGCGGCAACAAGAGGAAAATCCGTTTAGAGAAGATGAAGCATCAACATCTATAAAGGTGCATTCTTGTTAAGTACATTAAAGAAAACGTTTCCGTCTTATTCCGACCCACAGCGAACGAACTGCACCAGGAGCGTCCCGTCAATTTACAAGTGCATTCAATTAGTCTGGGCCTGTCCGCGCCGCTGTGATCAATAGCAGTTGTATTAGAAGAGCAGCGGCCAAACCAGTGTGCACCGTCAGCACCTGCGGATGGATGGCTGAGGGGGATATTGGCAGCACGTTTGTTGGTTCATATCGAGGGGAGAGGCGTGCGGAAATCTCAAAACACACACGCCTTGAAACAACAACAAAATAAACTCAAACTAATCCTTCCGGTTGGCTCACGATCTGAAGGAGGGTCAGTGCTTCACAGCGCCCACTGCTCTGTGTCTTACCTTTAATCTCGTGGTATTTGAAGGTGTATACTCGACCGACAAGGGAAAAAAGAGAATAGAACAGAACCATGAAGTCACTTTAGATACAAAAAAAATGAAAAATAAGATGTCTGGCTTAAATTTACTAATCATGTATGTAGGTAGGTCAAAGCAGTGGAACGTAAGAAAGTAAACAATGACAAGCAGAAAGTACAAATTTGGGTACTTTTACTGCTTACGTTAATCTTAGGATGAATACTTTTTGCTTTTACTTCAAAACATGTTCCACTTGAACTGGATTAAAAGTAAACGTTTATTTGTACTCTTTGTAGACAAGCCACAGGGGAATCTCAAACAATACAGTAAAGTTGCTCTGGTTAGAAACAAAATACCTGTGGAGAGAGCATATTACGCTAGTTACCTGTTTCAATGTTGCTCACTTTATACTTTAAGGGGGTTATTTTTCGGAGAGAGGATCTCATTAGCGCAAGTGCAAGCTAAAAAATAAAATAAGCTGTTTTGTGGGCGTGCTGCGATTTTACATTTGAAATGATGTGGCCACAAACCTAATGTGTGTAAAAAATGCACAAATGACTGTGCTGGTGCTCCACGTTTGCATGTGAGCAAACGCTTGGTAAATGACCCTAAGTAATAATGAAATTTGTATGTGTTACTTTGACGTGCACTGATATTTTGTGGACCGCCTTTAGCTTTGTTACAGCACGTATTCCCTGTGGCATTGTTTCAGTAAGTTTCTGCAATGTCAAAAGATCCAGTGCTGCATTCATTTTTCACCAAGTTCTTGTATTGAAGATGAGTGTGACCACTGTGCAAAGCCTTCTCCAGCACATCCCAAAGATTCTCAATGGGGTTAAGATCTGCACTCTGTGGCGGCCACTCCATGTGAGAAAATTACACCGACTGACATATCGGGCCGATTTATGGGTACTTTATAATATCGGGGCGATGGTGGTGCAGAGAGTAGAGCGGGTCGTCTTGTGACCAGAGGGTCGGCGGTTCGAATCCCGCAGGTGCCCACTGTCGTTGTGTCCTTGGGCAAGACACTTCACCCACCTTGCCTCCAGTGTCTGCGTACACTGGTGTATGAATGAGAGTGTGAATGGGTGACTGGTTCCTTGATGTAAAGTGCTTTGAGTGCCTAAAGCAGGTAGAAAGGCGCTATATAAAATGTGACCATGACCATTTATAATATCGGCCGATATTGGCTATTGGCCGTTAAAAGGCCGATATCTTCGGAATCTAAAGTGAAAACTTCCAGTTTGTTGCATTGGAAAGAGCACAGTCAGAGCTTTATATGAACCTCTTAGGTCTTAGGGGAGCTGAGAAACATCACGATGAAAATCGGTCACAGGTTTGTTCACATCGGATCGCATTTTAAATATTTTTATGTTGCAGACTTTTGCTTATAATTTCTGAACCATGAGAGAAAGAGACTTACTGTTTTTGTTTTGGAATCTGCTGTTTGTCTTTCAAACAAACTCCAGTACCTACTAACCATAAATATATCAGCCCTATGGCCCAATAAAGCGCCCCCTGCTGTCACAGTTCAACACTGACACATTCTACAGTTTAGGAGCATCATACACAGGTTTATAGACAAGACATTTGGAATTAAAAATCCCCCAAAATCGGCATTGGCCTTAGAAAAACCCATATCGCTCGACCACTCACACTTCACAATGTGAACCTGATGAATCCTGGCATTGTCCTCTTGGAATATGCCCGTGCCATCAGGGAAGAGGAAATCTATTGATCGAATAATGGTCTTCAACTGATCTCATTCTTTATGCACACAGAGTTACCGACTGCAGCAACGTCAGATCAGAACATCCAGGCAGTGTATTTAAATCATTTGCTCCCCTCTGTTACTGGAGCAAACGATTTGAGCACTACTTCTTCCAACATCATCACATTATTTGCTTTTATTTGTAGCGCACAATCCGTCCACACAGTAATCCCCAGTGGTTTACAGAACATGAGTATTATGGACACAAAAAGACACTGGGAAGGCAAATGAATCCAATAAAACAAGAGCATTAAAAGTTAAAAGCGTAGAGTGCTGATAAAATACTTGTCCCTCTGCCTGGTTCTTTCTGGACGCTGCACCTCGTCCCATTAACGGTGTTGAGTCCAGTCAGCAGCAGCGGAGGTCGATCCGTCACTGCGTAATAACCCCGTGCAGCGCGACACATCGGAAACGCGCTCAGAGATGACTTCATCCTGCACTTTATGGGACATGAAATTGCTGAACAATGCGGAGGGCCTGGCGGAACGGGACGCGGGGCCCGCAGCGCAGGGGGGCCATCAATACCCATTAGCTCTTAAATCTGTTCATTAGTTTTGATTCGTCTGGGCAACTTCGACAGCGGTGATTTATCCCGGCGAGTGACACAGTTATGACACTTTCCTAATGCGCTGGATTAGTACAAGATCACTTTGCTTTGTGAAGTGATTTCAAGGTGTGGAACCGCTACACAAAGACAAAGAGGTTATTATTCAGCCCAAGAATGGAAAGGAATGAAGCTGCTGTTTCCATGAGGCAAACAAGGTATGAATTTAAATTTAAAGGGGGGTTATTATGTCAAATCGACTTTTTCAAGCTTTATATCATGTTATTATGTCATTCCCTCATTAAACACATGCCTGGAGTGTTGCCTTGGCTCATTCACATATTTTTGAGTAATCAGTAAAAACTTAGACGGCAGCCATTTTAGGTGTAGCTATGCCTCAGTCCTCCTAGGAACGCCCCCACCTCCTGGAGACGCCTCTGGACCTTTCGTCACCAGCCAAGCCACCAACCACTGCTCCTCAGCTCAGCAGAGCCCCCTCCCCGCACAGTAGTGTTGTTTAGATGCCACAGCAGTGTGCTGAAGGGGGCGTGTCGGAAAGCTTCTTAAAGAGACAGAGGCCTATTTCAAGACGTTCAGTACAGCCATTTTGAGAGAGCAATTTTATTCAAGGCAGTTATTTTAATTTACTGCATATACAGACCAACAGAAGGTTACGTCATCATTGTAGTATGCTATAGACTGGTGCTATGTGATTGAAAAAAGCATAATACCCCCTCTTTAATTAATGGGAAAGTAGATAAATCGCACAGAAGTTGACTGGAATGCACACTGCCATTTCATGTAAGCAGCCTTCTTAGCAAATGCTTTTTTTTTCTCAAATGTTTGCACAACACTCAAGTGAGCAGACTCATTTGCCCCGACTATTCCAACTAAGACCTGACTCTGCATCTTCCGAGCTCCTGTCCTCTAAAACCTCACGCTCGTAACTTTTAGCCAATTTACCAAGGTTCCAAACATGGCATGTGCCTTACCTAATATATTTGTGATTTCCCAGTGGATTGCGGTGTCACGAAATCCATCTCGGACTTGCCCTTGGGAGCGTTCGCGGAGGAGACGCGGTGACTTCCTGTACGCTGTATATTTTGTGGACAGATGGAGGCAGATGAAGAGTGGGCGAGTTCAACGCTCGGAGCCTTTCCTCATATGTTCAAGTCAAGGCATTTCACAGACACGGTTAAGTGGAATCAGCAAGGACGAAAGAAGATGATGGAGACTGAGATACTTTAGTGACACTATCATCCACCAGACGGATTGATTCATTGGACTTACTTTCACAATGAATGAATAACTTTATTGTCATTATACAATTGTACAACGAAATTGCAAGATCAGATGTTGGGTTCATCCAGCACTGTGGGCCAACCTGATCAGCATATTTTTGGAGGTAGGGGAAATCGAAGCACCCAGAGGAAACACGGGGGGAACATGCAAACTCAGTTCCAACATTCAGGTCTCACAGCTTGACATTCATCATGATGTTACAAGGTGAAAGAAAAGGACTCCAGATGAAGCTGTGAGCTTATAAGACTGGGGTCCTTCCCACCACCACGCTTGTGTGGCTTAGCTGCGAGTCTTCCCCCGGATACCTCCTTGTTTGCACCTTTTTTGTTTCCTGTAGCGCCTCTTGTGACGCCTCCACTGTGCTGCAGGTGTGGGGGCTCGTCAGTGCTTCAGAAGAAGAAATCTGTGGATTTGTCGGTCAAAGTCCTTTTTGCTGCTCAAAGACCTTTAGATCATCATCCAGCTGTTTGTTTTACATGAAAGTGCTTTGGAGATTTTACTCATCTACATATTTTATATGGTTAAAGGGGGGGTATTATGTAAAATCAACTTTTTCAAGCTTTATATCATGTTATTATGTCATTCCCTCATTAAACACATGCCTGGAGTGTTAAAGTAAAAATTTAGACGGCAGCCATTTTAGGTGTAGCTATGCCTCAGTCCTCCTAGGAACGCCCCCACCTCCTGGAGACGCCTCTGGACCTTTCGTCACCAGCCAAGCCACCAACCACTGCTCCTCAGCTCAGCAGAGCCCCCTCCCCGCACAGTAGTGTTGTTTAGATGCCACAGCAGTGTGCTGAAGGGGGCGTGTCAGAAAGCTTCTTAAAGAGACAGAGGCCTATTTCAAGACGTTCAGTACAGCCATTTTGAGAGAGCAATTTTATTCAAGGCAGTTATTTTAATTTACTGCATATACAGACCAACAGAAGGTTACGTCATCATTGTAGTATGCTATAGACTGGTGTATGTGATTGAAAAAAGCATAATACCCCCTCTTTAATGGTCTCAACTTATATAGCACTTTTCTACCTTCATTAAGCCCAAAGCGCTTTACAGCAAAGAACCAGTCAACCATTCAACACCAATGTACAAAGACACTGGAGGCAAAGTGGGTGAAGTTTCTTGCCCAAGGACACAATAACAGTGGGCACCTTCAGGAGGTGGGATTCGCACCTCCGACCTTCCCATCATGAGACGACCCACTTTACCATCTGCGCCACTGTCACCCCCTATTTTAAGCATTACCAGTGAATTTACCACCATATTTAAGGCTCTGTACCTGATAAATTTCCTTCAGTAAATTATAAAAGTGTTGGGTTTTTTTCACTCAAGACCTGGCAAACAAGTTGTTGTTGTTAGCATTATTGTGACAGTGACCCTAAAAAGTGACCATGAAAGTCGTGAAACATGAAGAATTGAGAGTTTAAAATGACGCAAGAAACGATTCAAACTCACACAGGTATTTAAGTTCCCAAAAGCATCGATCAGGGTTAAAGAGGTAACTCTTGCATAGTAATTCAGTCAAGAATATGATGCGTTATTCAAGATGGGTGCTATACTGTTGTTCGTAGCCACAGAAACTTTGTAGTTAAGGGAACATTTATACATTGGTGCAGTGTGGTACAAATCTTGGCGCTAGTTCAGCCGATATAACTCTCAATAATGATGCCGTCCGTTAAGAGCGCAGTGTTTAAGGCTGCTCAGTGTTCTGCTTATTAGCTGCTAAACGACTCGCTGACTTGCACTAATGCAGTAATAAAGAGTAACCTACGCTAACAAGGTTGTGTCGGGCGCTACTGCCTCAGCTGCTAACAACGCTTCTCTAAGAACCTATAAAGGTTTTAGTTTCACATTTTCTATCACTTGATGTCACATTATACTTAACATTCTGTGTTTCGCTTGTCGACCGCTGGAATAAGCACTGATTCAATTCAAGCACAGCAAAGGCTTTTCCTGCTGCGTCAGCTGAGAGGTTATGAAGTCAGTGACCATATCTTAACAAGGGTTTATCAGTGTTTAATTGAGAGCGTACTGACATTTAAAGGGATATTTCAGGATTTTTGACATAGGGCCTCATTTCCTAGTTATCCAGAGTTTTGTTGATGTCTGGAGATATTTTTTTCTTAAATTCATGCAGTTCTTATATTTGAAGAGTCTAGTTGCGCTAGGCTAGGGCAAGGCTAACACATTTCTACGCTAACAGTTAGCCTGCATTAAAAACAGTCTGACCCACTCCACAGTGCACCTGAGGCAAATCACTTATAACACCAGACTAACCATATAAATGTCTGTGTTAATAGAATATTTTTTTAAATATAACTGACCTTGTATCACATGAATTACTGCATTATGAGGGACTATTTTCTCGCAGATCACTCCGCCGCTGCGTTAGCTTACAGCCACGAAGCTGATGCTGCTCAAATATAAGTTATTTTAAACGCAAAATGGTTAAAACTATTCTCTTAACACAGACATTTATATGGTTAGTCTGGTGTTATAAGTGATTTACCTCAGGTGCACTATGGAGTGGGTCAGACTGTTTTTAATGCAGGCTAACTGATACCATAGAAATGCTTTAGCCTTGCCCTAGCCTAGCGCCACTAGACTCTTCAAATATAAGAACTGCATGAATTTACGAAAAAAATATCTCCAGACATCAACAACACTCTGGATAACTAGGAAATGAGGCCCTATGTCAAAAATCCTGAAATATCCCTTTAACATAGTCTCTTGGTTTGGCAGAGTTGTTAAACAGGGCAGTAAAATAACAGGCCAACAACAAACCAATTTGTCTCTGCATTACAACAAAGCAGTGCAACGTGTCTGTCATAAGATCATAGATGACGATAGCCATCCATTGTCCCATTACTTTGAGCTCCTTCCATCACGGCAGAGATACAGGAATTCTTTTGTTCCCTTTGCCATCAAGGAGCTCAATAAGTTGTAACCGCTAATGTCGTTCGGTCAGTCTGTTCCTTTTCCTTTTCTTTCATTGAAGTGAATCTTCTGCTGCGGCGTCTGCAACAAACTGATTTTATAATGGATTTTAATGGATTTTTATTACATTGCTGAATGTATGGAATGTGTGAGCAAGCCAAAGGCAAATTTCTGCCATCATTGTGCATGGTAGACAATAAAGTTTTTCTATTCTATTCTAAATTCAGAAGTGTAGCGCTTATATTGAAAAACAAACACAACGTGAATCTGCCATCAAGTGGAGCTATATTTTAAATGTTAGGCCAGTCTTTCATTACCATGTGTTTAGGCCCAGGAGGGAATTAAAAGTGAGTTAAGTGACTTTCTATGCAGGGGGAAAAGGTGGTATTTGTGCATATTTGACCTTTTAGTGCTCCAGCGGCTGTAAGACTGGTTAGCATGGCGCCTTAACTGTTTTGCACAGCAGTGGTCCCTCTCCAAACTTTACCTCCCACAGACCGTACCACACTGGAATCATTTCCACTACTGTCGGTGGCGGCGGGTGTGGGGGACGCAGGGGCTAGTGTTTTGATCACATTTCTGCGGTGAGAAGTTTGTCCTGCCCTGCGCTCTTTAATATTACCCCTCCTGGAACCGCCACCTTAACGTGGTGGAGGGGTTTGAGCACCCGAATGATCCTGGGAGCTCTGTTGTCGTGGGCTTGGTGCCCCTGGTAGGGTCTCCCATGGCAAACAGGTCCTAGGTGACGGGTCAGACAAAGAGCGGTTCAGAAGCCCCTTATGAGAGACCAACAGGCCCGGTTAGAACCATGAGGCCGTCCTTCTGTGGACCCACCACCTGCAGGAGGAGCCATAGGGGCTGGTGCAATGTGATTTGGGCAGCTCCAACAGCTGCCCCCACGACCCGGCAACGGACAAGTGGAAGCAAATGGATGGATGGATGGATGGATCTTTAATATTAGTGCTAGAGCGAGACCATCAATATATTCTCTCTCTCTCTTAGGACACGGACAGTGTTTAACTCACAGTGGGAGAAATAGTTTGTAGTTAATCGCTTAATAAGATGCATGAGGCTGCGTGCGATGTTAATGTAAAGAAGAGGAGAGCGAAGAGTAAGCACTCGTTGAAGTCCATCCATCCATCCATCCATCTTCTTCCACTTGTCCGTTACCGGGTCGTGGGGGCAGCCACTGGAGCTGCCAAAATCACATAGCTTGTTGAAGTCAGCACTGTTCATAGCATACCACGCCTCAGCCAATTCAATTTTTTTCTGTAAGAAAAAAAGCACTGGTGCACCATTGTTTGTACACAAAATACCTACCTCATCTTGAGCAACACTGTTGTTGCGGCAGTTGGAAGATCAGGCCCATAATCTCACTTTGTGATTTGATGCATTACTTAAAGAGGGGGTATTATGCTTTTTTCAATCACATAGCACCAGTCTATAGCATACTACAATGATGACGTAACCTTCTGTTGCTCTGTATATGCAGTAAATTAAAATAACTGCCTTGAATAAAATTGCTCTCTCAAAATGGCTGTACTGAACGTCTTGAAATAGGCCTCTGTCTCTTTAAGAAGCTTTCCGACACGCCCCCTTCAGCACACTGCTGTGGCATCTAAACAACACTACTGTGCGGGGAGGGGGCTCTGCTGAGCTGAGGAGCAGTGGTTGGTGGCTTGGCTGGTGACAAAAGGTCCAGAGGCGTCTCCAGGAGGTGGGGGCGTTCCTAAGAGGACTGAGGCATAGCTACACCTAAAATGGCTGCCGTCTAAGTTTTTACTGATTACTCAAAAATATGTGAATGAGCCAAGGCAACACTCCAGGCATGTGTTTAATGAGGGAATGACATAATAACATGATATAAAGCTTGAAAAAGTCGATTTTACATAATACCCCCCCCCCCCTTTAAAGGTGCATTATGAAACTTTTAATGTGAAAAAACAAACTTGATATTTGTGCGTAATTGACCTTTTAGTGACCTAATGGTTGTATGAGTGGTCAGCATGGCGCCTTCACTTTCCATCACAGTGGCCTCTACAACGCTCCAGGATCAATTGTTTTGTAGGTTTTCTGGTCAGCAGTGAAAACTTGGGACATCATAAAGGCCACTGTGATGTTTTTCACATATAAAGTTCCATAATGCTCCTTTAAACACTGAGAGGTGGCAAAAAAAAACACAAGCTGAGCAGGTGTTGATTATTATTATTCATGTCATATTTGTCATTTTTAATTGTTTTGTTGTACTGCACTTTGGGCAGGTGTAGCCGTTTCTAATGAATCATAAATAAAACTGACATTGACATACAGCCACAAATATCCTGACGTAAGAAATGCTGCCATTCTGCTCTATGGTTGCTTCGACCTGTAGCCTGGCAAGAAGCAAGAGTGCTGCTCCGTATAGATTTCATTTCCCTATTTAATAATGCCCACCACGTTTTGCTTCTGTGCTTCTGTTTGTGAAAGAGAGGACAAACTCTCTGGCTGCTCTGAAATCTTTACGACTTTTATGGCAGACTTGGAAGTAATCTGCTGTCTCCACTCGAGCTGAGACAGGTTTCCCATTGAATTAGCTACAGCCCTGTCTAGCATCACTGTTGTCCCGTAACCCAGTGGAACCACCGCATGACCAAACTCTTCCCTCTGTTGATTAGCACGCGTCCGCTGAGCTGCACCCTGTGGATATATAAGTGGAAAGTCAGAGTAATAGATCTCAGGAGGAACGGCCTTGTGTCTCCAGTGGCTTGTTATGGTTTCTCCTCACTTCCTCTTCGTCAGAGTTCAGTCATAGAGCTGCTTTAAGGAGCGGTGCTGAGCTGGGCAACGACGACAACTCTACAACATTGACAAAAACCCAATGGATTCTTCAGCTTTTTCACTTTTTTCGTAAAGTGTCTCCAAATTCTTATATTCCAAAGCATAAGGGTCTTGTGCTGAATTCACAGAGGTTGCAGAATCCATCACAAAAATCCATTTTGTTCATTTGTTTGGATTTAGGGTGAGGAAAGCCTCCCAGAAAGAACCTGAAATAGATCTGCTGTGCCTCTACATCAAAACAGCTCCTGATAAACTGTGGTGGATGAGTGTATTTTGTGAGTTCATTAATGATGGTGGTTGGAGATAAAATGACTTAAAAGTGCCTAGATTATCAGAAGCTGACTTTTGAGTTCGGGCTGGGCACCGTTAAACGATACTTGTATTGTATGGAGAGAAAAATAAAGTTGTAGTACGACTGGTAGTAAGTATCAAAAGCAGGTACCAAAAATATATTTCATTAGAGACCAAGTTTTGATGCAGTTGGGTCATTAAAGGAAGTTATTTGGTTGTTTCTCCTCAAATAAATGATACAAATGTGTATGCAGAATAAGATAACATTATTGTTCTGTTTTCTGGTTCTACGTGACAAACACTTTAGTATAGGTATCGAAAAAAAGTATTGCTCAAGTATCGCTAAAGTACTGGTATTGGTTTTTTTTATGTAACGGTACCCAGCCCTCACCTTGAGTTTGAACTCACTGCCAAGGGAACAAAAAATGATTTTGAATTCGATTTTATTTGTATCATTCTCTTATTTTATTGAAAATTGTAATAGAAATGTAATTTCTGTTGTTTCAATTGAATCTATCCATGTTCCACTGGCAATAACTTCAAGGCAGTCCAAACCTACTTAAAGGGGGGGTATTATGTAAAATCGACTTTTTCAAGCTTTATATCATGTTATTATGTCATTGCCTCATTAAACACATGCCTGGAGTGTTGCCTTGGCTCATTCACATATTTTTGAGTAATCAGTAAAAACTTAGACGGCAGCCATTTTAGGTGTAGCTATGCCTCAGTCCTCCTAGGAACGCCCCCACCTCCTGGAGACGCCTCTGGACCTTTCGTCACCAGCCAAGCCACCAACCACTGCTCCTCAGCTCAGCAGAGCCCCCTCCCCGCACAGTAGTGTTGTTTAGATGCCACAGCAGTGTGCTGAAGGGGGCGTGTCGGAAAGCTTCTTAAAGAGACAGAGGCCTATTTCAAGACGTTCAGTACAGCCATTTTGAGAGAGCAATTTTATTCAAGGCAGTTATTTTAATTTACTGCATATACAGACCAACAGAAGGTTACATCATCATTGTAGTATGCTATAGACTGGTGCTATGTGATTGAAAAAAGCATAATACCCCCTCTTTAAAGGGACTGGACGGAGTACATTATTCATTAGTCATTATTCATTCACTCCATACTCGGTGGTGGTATGCTACTGTTATAGCCACAGCTGCCCTGGGGTAGACTGATGGAAGCGAGGCTACCAGTCTGTGCCATCGGCCCCTCCGACCACCACTCACTCATTCACTACATTCGCCAGGCTTCCTGGTGTTACCAAACGGTCTCCCATCCAAGTACCGACCAGGCCCTTCCCTGCTTAGCTTCTGAGATCTGACGGGATCAAAGGCGGTGTGGCCTACTTGCTCCAGCCATGTCCTAATGTGTAGAATGAGCCCAGACCTGTTCACCACAACTGCCGCTTAAAGCCTGCACTGTCACACAAAAAGGTGTTATTTCGGGTCCGAAGTGCCGTCATGCACGAGCTTAATATAGAAACTGAAGTTACGTGTAAGACCTGAGGTGGCAGCAGCGAGTATAAAAATGTCAACTTCCATCTAGTCCCTTTAAAATCAACATACATTTTCTTGGCATAATCTTTCAGTCGACCCCAGGGCAGCTGTGACTAAGACGCAGCTTGCCATTGAGAAATTATAACGCACAAAACAAAGCTATTGTTACTGCTTCCCTAAGGTGTATCCTGTTCTCTCAGATCCTTCTGGAATAAGTGTCTAGGGAGAGGGAAGTCTGAGCGTCACTAATTAAATGGCAGAACATTGGCTGTTGGAGTTGCACTTTTGTCTTAACGCTATAAAAGGTTCCAGTCTTTTCGTGTGGAGTTTGCATCTTCTCTAAATGTCTGGGTGGGATTTCCTTGGTTGATTTCTCTGACCAAGCCTAACTCAAGACCTGGACATGGCCGGACAGGTTCTCTCAATGGCCTTGAAGGATGGAGAGAACACATTTCGACGGTAATAAAGTGCACCTTCACCTTGTCTGGAAGAAACCTTTAAAATGATTTTGCTACACAGTCAATAGAGTAGGTCATGGCAGTAAAAAAGTGCTAGCCAGTTCCAAACTCCTTATAAAGCCACTGCCCTGTCTGTCTCATTATTACGCCTTGCAACCCACACCGCGGCGGCCCCGAGCCAGCCCCCCAGGACGTCTAAGGTCAACCCAGCGAAACAAAAAGCGCCCGGTGTAATCGCTCTCTCGGTCCCCCGGGCCCGCTGCGGGATCCCTCATTTAGCTAATAGCCCGGAGCTTCGATGCCAGGCCGTGGGAGAAGGAAAAACAGACGGCGGAGACAGACAGACTCGCAGACACTTCCCCACCACACGTTTCGGTACGAGACGCGAGCTCCAACACGCGGATCTGTGTCAGCCATCTGGAGCCGCGGGGAGCACGGGGCGTCGTCAATAATGCAGGGCGGCATGCTGTCGCTACATAATTGACGATTCACAGCCGTGTCAAAATGTTTCGTCCTAAAGATAGAACCATCAATTTGTCCACAGCTGCGTAATCGGTCACAAAACAAGGTCAATATAATGTGGAGATATTTCATCAAACCACCACCAATATTAAAGGGATATTTCAGGATTTTTGACATAGGGCCTCATTTCCTAGTTATCCAGAGTGGTGTTGATGTCTGGAGATATTTTTTTCTTAAATTCATGCAGTTCTTATATTTGAAGAGCTTAGTGGCGCTAGGCTAGGGCAAGGCTAAAGCATTTCTATGGTATCAGTTAGCCTGCATTAAAAACAGTCTGACCCACTCCACAGTGCACCTGAGGTAAATCACTTATAACACCAGACTAACCATATAAATGTCTGTGTTAATAGAATAATTTTTGAAATATAACTGACCTTGTATCACATGAACTACCGCATTTTGAGGGACTATTTTCTCACAGATCACTCCGCCGCTGCGTTAGCTTACAGCCACGAAGCTGATGCTGCTCAGATACAAGTTATTTTAAATGCAAAATGGTTAAAATTATTCTATCGACACAGACATTTATATGGTTAGTCTGGTGTTATAAGTGATTTACCTCAGGTGCACTGTGGAGTGGGTCAGACTGTTTTTAATGCAGGCTAACTGATACCATAGACATGCTTTAGCCTTGCCCTAGCCTAGCGCCACTAGACTCTTCAAATAGAAGAACTGCATGAATTTAAGAAAAAAATATCTCCAGACATCAACAACACTCTGGATAACTAGGAAATGAGGCCCTATGTCAAAAATCCTGAAATATCCCCATTTTACCAAACTACTAAATGAGCAAATTTGGTCAAAACAAGATAAAAATCAGCAGGGCCGTGCAGAGAACTACAGAGGGGCAGGGGCTCAAAATTAAAATGGCACTACACATTTCTGATTTGATTTATTAATATACGCTAATAAGGCTTATTAGGGCGAAACCAATGGTAAGGACTATGGCTTTGGATAAACAAAAAATAATACAAATAAATAAAAAGTATAGAGGGAAAAGGACACTTCAGGGGCATGGGGCAAAACTTTTTATCACATTTTTGTTGCTGTTCTGTGGCTTTTTCGTCACTTTTATTGTCACACTTTCATTGGTTCACTTTGACACTTTTTTGCTGTGTTTTCAGCTTTGTTTTCGTCGCTATTTTGACACTTTTTTCGAGAAGCTTTTAGATTTGGGTAAAGCCAAACTGGAGAAAACGTGCTCAGTTCAGGTGGGCGTTAAGAGGTTCATGAGCGAAATTACTAAAATTGAGAATATTTGACCTTAACTTTAGTAATTTTGACTTGCCATTTGCCAGTAACAGATTTGCCAGTGGAATAAGTATTTTTGCACTTGATCATCTTATTTCAAGTAGATTCATTATCACACCAAGTGCAATGAGATGTTTCTTATTAAGTGTAAGTTACTTGTTCCAGATTTATATTACTTTCCTATTCAAATCTGGGGCAATTATAGTGCAAGACAATGTGACTAATTTCTTGGTCACTCTTTACAGTGTTTAAGAGATGGTTTATTCCCAGTTTAAAAGTAATTCAGTCCACTTTATTGTTTACATTTTTGTGCTTTTTGTTTGATGGTCCCCTCCTGGAACCACCACCTTAACATGCTGGAGGGGTTTGAGCGCCTGAATGATCCTGGGAGCTCTGTTGTCGGGGGCTTCATGCCCCTGGTAGGGTCTCCCATGGCAAACAGGTCCTAGGTGACGGGTCAGACAAAGAGCGGTTCAGAAGCCCCTTATGAGAGACCAACAGGCCCGGTTAGGCCGTCCTTCTGTGGACCCACCACCTGCAGGAGGAGCCATAGGGGCTGGTGCAATGTGATTTGGGCAACTCCAACAGCTGCCCCCACGACCCGGCAACGGACAAGTGGAAGAAGATGGATGGATGGATGGATGGATTGTTTGATGGTACTTGAAAGGTTAAATATTTGTACCACTTGTTCCCGTTTATTGTTAGTTCAGCTCATATTTCTTGATGTGAACACTCCCTGATCGTGCGGCTCATACTGTATTCTCACTGATCTTTTGCCTTACCTTGATCACAAACCAAACCATCCCCGATCGGGACCTTTCAGTGAGTAGTTCGTGCTCTGACCTCCGCCTGCTCTCAGCACCGGTGAGTGGAACACCGAGCTCACAACACATTCATTACAGCCTAACGGCAAACACGCGAGTTCACCGTGGAGTTGACTGCAAATGACCGCATTTGTTTTCCGAGGCTTTGCCATTTACGAGATTGACTCGGTGAGCTATTCTCGAAGTCATACGCGCCTGTTTAAGCCTGTCAGCGCGGATAAATCACAAGTGAGGCTAAAAACGGCGACGGAGACCAGCAATGGCCTGGGGTTAAGAGAACGAGGTTATGCCGTTCAGCACAAAAGACAGTAGGAGACACATCACTGTACTTCTGTAGACAAAGCTAAGACAATGCTATTCGTTGAATCATTTGGACGGTTTTGATGAGAGGCGTGCCGTATAATGTCACAGAGATTCATTCTCTCGGTCGGCAGCTCCGCGCTCCCATTCCTCAGCGTTATGAAATGCAAATGTAATGTCAGCCACTCCACCCATGAGATAAATCTGTTATTGTGCACAGTGGTATATGATGGTGCTCACGCGGTGCCAACAGAACATAGTTTACAGTCCCCTCAGTGGCATTTGGTGAAAACATCTGAAGTTTGACACTATACATTTTATAATCTGGAAGAAATGTCTATGTAAAGATAAGACAGTGACGCTGAAACGCAGAGGCTTGGGCTAGAACTCCCTCTGTAGGCAGCAGTGGGAATGACAATGTAAAAACAAACCTTCAGTTTCAGCGAACAGCGTGGTTCACAGCTTCATGGCGCCCTGGTTTTAGCCCAGAACTAGGGATGTAATGATTCATCAAAAATCGATTTTAAATCAATTTAATATGCGTAGAATGTGAATCGATGTAAAAAATAAAAGAATCGATGTTAAAGCCGCCCTCAGCTACTCCAGTTTGCCCAACCGGTATAGCTTTATTCTCACATTGCATCGTTAGAAACAGCGAGCTAACCTTTTCTCAAGACAAGCTCCACACCTCCCCTGCACCTCATCCCAACACACGCCACACCATGTAAACACATACACGTGTAGGCATTGAAGCAGCAGACGCAGCTAAAGTTAACGGCTACGAGATTAGCGTTAGCGGCTAATGCAGAGTTTAGCATTTTGACAGAAGTTTACCAAAGATCGTAAACTGACAAACATCTGACCAACCTGCTCTGATGCAGCTGAAATCCTCATCAAATGTCCGTTTGTCAAATAATCCAATATCTACAGGAGCTGTCACGTAATTTCCTCCTTATGATTACAAAGGCTGCACCGGGAGGCTGTGAGGCGTTCGAGGGTTGTGAAGAAAAAAACTGCACTGTAAAATTAGTTCTAAATGGTAGTATTATGTTCAAACTTTAAAAAAAAATCTTATTCATGCTGAAAACATGTACATTTACAAGCACACGTCAAAATGATTATAGTTCATTTTCATGTCTTGTAATTTTTTGTAATGTAAAGTTCTCTCACTGAGACGGTTGCAGTTTGTTACAAGGACAAAAAGGCAGATGTTAAAACAAAAGAAACATTGGAAATCGGAAAAAATCGAAATCTGGAACTTAAAATCGGAAATCAAATCAAATCGGGGCTTGAGTGAATCGTTACATCCCTACCCAGAACCAATCCAATGTTTGATTATAGATTTTCAAAAGTAAAAACATTCACTGCACCAACTGCTGCCTAAAACCAGAGTCCAGAGCTCAAAGACCTTTGCGCAGCAGTAATGAGATCTCCGAGTCAGGCTGTACAATCAGGACTTGAACAGTTGATCTTTATGAACGATATATTGATAACATTTTGATATTCGATCTTTGACTGCGAGCATGAATCAATTAGAACTTGAACTTGAAATGTGGAGCACAGTTTTGTGTTTTTTCCTATGACACAGAGATATAACCCAAGATTCAGAAGTGCAGATCGGAGTAGAAGATGAAACTACTGAGGTGAACAGGATTAAATAAACACTCCCCCATCAACTATTTGAGATATTTTTTCTGATTTTAACGTGAAAAGACTCTTATATTCTTAGCATCAGCAGTTCCCAAAACAAATACTTTCCTCACCTCTCGCTCTCTTGCTAAACTTAATCCTTTCATCAAAAAGTAAAAATACAATAGATTCACTACGGCAACACGGGCCAATCTGTCTTCTTTTTTTTTTTCATTTCTTGAAATTACTTAAACGATTACTTAATTCATTTTGTTTCAGCCTCTCTTTATCTTCCACCGTGCGAGATTATAACATCAGCCCATGGTTTCTAATTGAATCCTCCTGAGCCCACCTGCAGCAGCAAAACCACCGACCTCATCAGCTTTTATTAACCTAGCCCTTTTCCCCCACCAACAACAACAACAACAACAAAAACAGGCCGGTTAACAAAAAAATACCAAAGTTATTTTACAAAACATGAATGAAACTTTATGTAGGAGCTATAAATTGAGCAGATTTTTACAGAACAGAAGCGGCGTCTACATAAAAACAACTCAATATCTCACTTTTTGTATCACTCAGTAGCCGCTCATTTACAGTCTCACACTTCGACGCTCCGATAACTCTCTCCTCAGGTGCTGATTACTGCGGACGCCAACAACACCTTCACATCTCACGCTATGAGTCTCCCAATGGCTCTGGGATAGTCACCGTTTCCACGTCTTTACATTTCCTCTGCTGAGAAATAATCCTCACAGGATACAATAACAACAACAACACATCCTGTACACACGTCGACCCGAAGCCATTGTGGAAATGTATCTCACACTATGGTGTTTGCTATACAGTGGTAACGCTGCGGACGTTCTTGATGATCTGCTCGCTCTGGATGTCGCTCTGGAAGGAGTGGCTGCTCCAAGAAACCACATCAGGGGCCTGGAGGGAAACAAGACAAGTGTGGATCATTTTATTAAGTTGAAAACAAATTCACTTTGGGGGTCATTTGTCAAACCAGGTGTTAAATAGCGAGTGCAAGCTGGAGAACAGGGCGCCAAATCCGGTCAAAAGTTTGGAAACACTTTTTTATGTATTGTTTTTTTCTTTTATTTCAAGACTATTTACATTGTAGATTCTCACTGAAGGCCTTAAAGGGATATTTCAGGATTTTTGACATAGGGCCTCATTTCCTAGTTATCCAGAGTGTTGTTGATGTCTGGAGATATTTTTTTCTTAAATTCATGCAGTTCTTATATTTGAAGAGTCTAGTGGCGCTAGGCTAATGCATTTCTATGGTATCAGTTAGCCTGCATTAAAAACAGTCTGGCCCACTCCACAGTGCACCTGAGGTAAATCACTTATAACGCCAGACTAATCATATAAATGTCTGTGTCGATAGAATAATTTTAACCATTTTGCGTTTAAAATAACATATATTTGAGCAGCATCAGCTTCGTGGCTGTAAGCTAACGCAGCGGCGGAGTGATCTGCGAGAAAATAGTCCCTCAAAATGCGGTAATTCATGTGATACAAGGTCAGTTATATTTTTAAAAATATTCTATTAACACAGACATTTATATGGGTAGTCTGGCGTTATAAGTGATTTACCTCAGGTGCACTGTGGAGTGGGTCAGACTGTTTTTAATGCAGGCTAATTGATACCATAGAAATGCTTTAGCCTTGCCCTAGCCTAGCGCCATTAGACTCTTCAAATATAAGAACTGCATGAATTTAAGAAAAAAATATATCCAGACATCAACAATACTGTTGGACATTAAGTAATGAGAGAAAAATGGGGGGTGGGGGATGGGGAAAAAAGGCTCAACATTTTAAAGGAAAAAACAGTGACAGATAAATAAATAAAAAAGTGGAAAAATTGGCACAAAAAAAAGTAGATTTTTTTTTTACTGGGAAGAAAATAAGAAGAATGTGTAATACAGAAGATGACTCAAGTACCTTCACTGAAGAATGTGTAAAGTGTTTTCTTCTGCCCTTTTGTTGTTTCTTTTTTTTTTAAGTATCTTGGTTGTTTCACCTCAAACAAATGATACAAATGTATAAGAAATTAAATGGAAGGAAAATAAATTAACATTATTAATCTGTTTTATGGTTCTATATAACAAATAATTTAGCATATACTAAAAAACAAGTATCGTTAAAGCAGTACTAAGTAACTCATGCCCCTAGAGGACATAAGCGCCACTGCAGGTGTCGTAGCATGATGTGTTTTTTGTACTCATTAATTGTCCATGAGATTAAAAATACTACGCTGACAGAAAAGACAAAGGGAGAGAGGGATATTGTACGTCCAATTACACAATGGAGATCATTGTTTTCACTCAAACATGGCTGTAAATACTGTTTAAGTGGCGCTAGCCCACAGTTAGCTTTGCCCATTAGCCTGTTAGCTTCTTCTTCATGATTCCAGTAGTGTGTATTGGTGCTCTGACCCGGTGGCAGGAAATGTGTTTTTTTTAATAAAAGGATTTATTAAGGTATACAAGTTACTTAGCATTGCTTTAAAGCACCACCATCGGAAAAAAAGGTAACGGTACTCAGCCCTACTCCCTGATGTCACGGGCATATTCCAAGATGACACAGCCAGGATTCCTAGGGCTCACATTGTGAAAGAGCGGTTCAGGGAGCATGAGACACCATTTTCATGCATGGATTGGCCGCCACAGAGTCCAGATCTAAACCCCATTCAGAATCTTTGGGATGTGCTGGAGAAGGCTTCGCACAGTGATCACACTCTCCCATCATCAATACAAGATCTTGAATGCAACACTGGATTTTTTGACATTACAGAAGCTTATTGAAACAGCGCCACACTGAATGCATGTTGTAATGTTCCATAGGTGTCCAATAAGTTATAATCATTGGGCGTAATAATCACAAGAATTGAAATATACATCCATTCCTAACTACAGGAGCACAGTACATGAGGTGATCTGTTATTTTGTTTCTTCAGGAGCCCAGTATTTATAGACACAGATTAAATGTATGCGCCCGGTATTATGTGTAGACCGTATAAACACACATACGCCGCTGAACCCGTGACCTTGAACAAGGGACTGCGGCTCGCGCTCCTCCGATCTTTATTAGACGCTGGGGGTATTACACCGGACTTATCGATACACAGCCCTCAGAGGGATCGATAAATCCATTAGGTCCAACCCTCCGCGGCACAATTACCTCATAAACATCGACGTGCCCAGATCTCCGCTCAGAAATAAGTAGATTATGGCCATAAAAACCCCCCCGTCATTTTCACATTCAGTCTCTGCCGGTGCCGCGGCGGGACCCAGGGCTTTACAGATGCCGTGAATTGAGTTACAAATTCAAGAATAAATCGTGCAAGGGGGTTTGTGTAACTTACCTTATCGAGCGAGGTTGTAATTGGGATGGGAGGCCCGATAACTAGCTCATTGAAGTAGGTTTCTGTAAATACAAGAGGGGAAAGTTAGGTAATTAGCCTCACGTCGCAGCAGAAGCACCGTTCAAAGGTTTCATTTGAAGTAATTAGGCGACTTTATCCAGATAACGCTGCTTTGCTGTAGCTTCGGAGGGTCAGTTGTGTGCATACAGACAGCAGCGTTGATGCTTAGTTACTGATTTATTTTCTTTTAGTAAAGTGAACTTTTTTATGTCTCCGTATAGTGCACTTTCATCAGTCGCTAACGTCGAAAAAGAGTCAAAAGCAGCACGATTTATTTCTTTAGCAGGAGGTGTGGAGAGCTAGAGGCAGCAGCTTCAAAACCACCTTTGTTCATGGTTTGAAGATGAAAAGAATCAGGTAGCTCGACTTTATGTGGTCCAAACTCCTTCTTTTAATTCTTCTTCTTTGTAAGCACGTTTCACAACTTTCCAGGAGCAATACTCTCGCACGGTAATGTAAACAACTACAATCGATCAGAGGTGGACAGTAACAAAGTAAATTTACTGTAAAGTACTGTACTTAAGAAGAGTTTTTGAGGGTCTGTACTTTTTACTCGTATTCCACCATTTGAAAGACATATAGTTTACAATATTTTCCACTAAAGAGGCTCCAAAGTAAAAGTCAATTTGCCCAGGTTTTCTGTTCATTTTACAAGCCTGATAATGCACACTGTATGGACAGTAGGTGGCGCTATGCAGATGTTATGGAAAATGCCACTAACAGTGTTGCTGTACAGGAGGCGAATTCAAGCACAATTTTCATGTTTTAGAAGCTGCAGAAGAATGGGGTTTTGCGTACACTTGGACTTCTCGACGTCTACTTTGAATAATGAAGTATTTTATACATTTATTTGTGCGTATTTGACCTTGTAGTGACCCAGTGGCTGTATGAGTGATCATGGCGCCTTTACTTTCAATCACGGTGGTCTCTACAACACTCCAGGATCAATAGTTTGGAAGGTTTTCTCTGCTGACAGACCCGCTCACCAAAAGGGATGGTATTAATCAAAATCAGCTCCTGCTTTTTTACCATGTTACAGTACAGTGTTGTTCTCTCATCAAAAACACACCTGGAGTTGTGTTTCGATCCACTAGCGCTGCTTTGAGTAATCTTTAGATCTTTACCTGTTCTTAGCCTTGCGGCAGCAGCTTCCACAATGCTCCTCCTGAGGTCCTACTTATCCAGGAAATGTTTTCCTCACCTCTTGATCTCTTGCTAAGCTTAATCCTTTTATCACAAAGTTAAAAGCTTCACTACAGCCATACCAGCCACACAGAGTTTTTTTTTAAACTTTATTGACACAGATGCACAGCAAAGGAGAGGGGGAGGGGCTTCTGTTTCATCTGTTTTAGATTAAAGCAGTACTAAGTAACTCTTGCCCCTAGAGGCCATAAGCGCAACTGCAGGTGTCTTAGCCAGATACGATTTTTTAAACTTATTAAATGTCTTGGAGAGTAAATACTACGCTGACAGAAAAGGTGAAGGGAGAGAGGGGTGTTCTACATCCAGTTATACAATGGAAATATTTTTTTCACTCAAACTTGGCTGTAAATACTGTTTAAAGTGGCGCTATCCCGCAGTTAGCTTTGCCTGTTAGCCTGTTAGCTTCTTCTCCGTGATTCTATTAGTGTGTATTGGTTGCTCCGCCCCGGTGGCAGTGAAGTTGCAAGCATGGTTTTCTGGCCAGAGACACCAGGGGGAGATGAAAGACCCTCCAATCATCCCATTAACACTTGTATTACCCCCAGAGGGACTACGGAAAAGATGTATTAAGGTAAACACGTTACTTAGTACTGCTTTAATATTGCATTTTCTTTTTTTTGTGAAAACTTTATTTATACATTTTGTTTAATATTGCATTTTCTAACCAGCAAAGTGTAAGATGGGGATGTGTTTGAGATTATTACCAAATACCTGCCAAAAGCATAATACAGTAAACTTTGTTCAAAACTTTTCAGCCGCCACATTTAAAATAAAACTCGACATTATTTATCACAATGCACCTAAAAAGGCAGCTTCACCTTTGTTCCAGCAAAGGTCCCGACGAACTTTGAAGCAGACGATGTAACCTTTCTCAAAATCAAACTTTAAAACTTTTATACCCTTCTCGTACCTCTGTCACTGGAGTATCCCAGGTTGACCTTCCCTGTGGCGCCCCGGCAACCGACGTCCTCCCGCTCTCTGATTGGCTGAACCTGCAAATTGCCAAATAAAGAGTCCAATCACGCGAGCTAACCTTTAAGTGAGATATGCAACGGCCATTTCGTGGGAGCTTTGGGAACAGGTAATTTCCTTTTGCCTCAAAACAGCATTTCGACTTTTTTTTTTCACGCACTCTGGGGGATAAGCTATATTTTGCAGGCTTTCGCTATAACGCTAATCAAAGCTACTCATGCTGAAAATACATTCAGCTGACAAATACCAAAAACACAAAGTAGCACGCTGTGTATACTCCTTATATTCGCAATTTGAATGGTAATTTTGCTGGTTTATGCTATTATATTTAATGCGTGTGGTTTAAAAAGGCAAACCTCACTCCTTTTTAATCAAAACAAAAGCCTATTAACTTACTTGAGAAATTAGCATTAGCCTTGTGCGCTAAATTGACTTATCCTTGTGGTTAGTCAGGCGTGTCCTTATATGGAGAGCGGAGATGTAAAACAAATGGCGAGCCTTACCATATCGGTTGCTGCAGGCCCGGTTCTGAAAAACAGCAGAGGGAAATGAAAATGAGCCGTGACTTGTTTAATCATTGACCACGCTACGTCTACACGGAAATGGCAGGAGTTGTAAATGTCCCCCGCGTTTATTTGCTTTAGCTTCAGCTGTAATATCTTAGCCCGGAGTGAATCGTCAATGCAGGAGCGCTAATGAGTTTTTGTTTCGCAGCTTCACGGTTTGCCAACGGTCCACACGGCCACGACAAAAGCGCAGTAATACTGTAGAAGTGCAGGTGCAGATGGCGCCCGCTCCGGGGAACGTCCAAACCGAACTACTGCGTTTACAGCGTCAGGGGATCGGCTCGGTCATTATGATGAAAGTTGCTGGTGCTGTGCAAAGTCTGCAGGGTGATCATAGGATTTTAATAGGTATGACATTAGTCCAATCGAAAAAACAGGCACTTACTTTTCTCTTTGTGTGTTATAGTAGATATGGATGTGACAACAACAGTTTGGGCTATTGATAAAAAATCTGAAAAGTCTATACACTGCCTGAGTCTGAAAACTGGATTTAACAAACTGTTGTGATCTGGGGTTGCTGCCGTTGGTCAGGTCTAGGTTCAGCAACTCTATGAGCCCAAAGAATGAGATGAGCTGAATATCTTGAATAAGCAGGTTATTCCATCAGTGGATTTCTTCTTCCCTGATGGCACGGGCATATTCACCGGATTCATCGGGTTCACACTGTGAAAGAGTGGTTCAGGGAGCATGAGACATCATTGGCCATCAAAAAGACAAGTCTAGATTTTAACCCCACTGGGATGGTCCATCGAAACCAGTAAATTGGTAAGAGGTCTTACGCCAAACCGGATGTGCGTCAGCGTCCACCATGATAAGAAGCATCCGAATTGGGTTGTCGGTTAGGAAGGAGTTAGGGCAAGGAGCCTCAATGCTAACTATAGCCACTTTAGCATAGGGACCTCTGATGCTAACTCACTGGCGATTAGGAGCTATGTGCCATCCCATAAGCCACTGCGCCAATCTCCCCACCCCCCATTACATGGCTAATTTGCATACTGTAGCTTTATGAAACCTCTGTTGAGATAAAATAAAGGGAAATGTGAAGGATCATTTGGATGTTTCTTTTTTTTCCCTTAAATGTCTTTATTTGGACACTATGTTGTTGTTGGACAATATACAGTAGGTGGCGGTATGCGCTTTTGTTTGGCCTCCACTGAACTTTAAAGAAGAAGAAGAACAGCTGTTGGTGATGTCACTTCCCCTTCCCCTGGGTAAGGACGGTCGAATTGGGCAAATGCTGCTGAAGCTCTAGGCTGATTCCGAAACCGTGAAATTGTAGCCTCTAAGTACTAACACTAGCTCCTAATCCTTAACCTTTCATGGGGTCAACTGTTAGATCTCTATGCAGTTAGTGAACTAGAGCTTCAGCAGCATTTGCCCAATTCCACCGTCCCTACCCAGGGGAAGGGGAAGTGACATCACCAACAGCTGTTTTTCTTCTTCTTTAAAGTTCAGTGCAGGCCAAACAAAAGCGCATACCGCCACCTACTGTAGTGCATATGCAACAACATAGTGTCCAAATAAAGACATTTAAAGGGGAACTAAAGGGCAAGACAGAGGCTTAACTCCACCCACTCCCAAAATTAAAAAAAACTCCGCGAAAGAGGCGTGCCGGGAGGCCTTGGGGGAGACGGAGGGGGGTTGGGGGGGCGATGTCTGGGGCTGTCAGTGACAGCGGCCTGCTTGCAAGCGATCGCTTGTAGCTGCACAACTCGCTCGCTCGCTATGAATCCAACTCCAACTCGCTACGGAGGCGTATGCGGGAGGGAGTGTGGGTTATATACGGCTGCAGTGATGACGTGCTCTGGTACCGTGACGTTGCATGGGTAAGGTCATTGGCCAATCACATAATTCCACTTTGGTTGAATGTTTTTAACCTGAAGAGGGCAGTAACCGCTCAGTTTTGGACCCAAAAGAGGGGTTTTGAACTAATTTTGCACAAAATGTCAAAATATTGACTGGGACATGTAGACAACTCTATTTGACACCCATTTAGGCAGCTTATCAGTAAAAAAAAGTGGATTTGGGGTTTAGTTGCACTTTAAGGAGAAAAAAAAATCCAAATGATCCTTCACATTTTCCTTTAGCCTTATTTTATCCCAACAGCTGTTTCATAAAGCTACAGTATGCAAATTAGCCATGTGGCTTAGGTTTCTACTAAAACCCCAAAAGCACAAACTGCCTTCATTTAGGCCATTTACTGAGGAGGCTCTTTAAAACCATGTGACTGTGCTGTGACTCTAACATGTATTTCATAATTTTTATAAAGTTTGGCTTGTGCAGAATCTCTTATATATTTTTGTTTAATTAATTGGGCACCTGTCAATCAACAGTGGTTGCGCATGAAGAATCACTCGAGGGTGGGGGCGAGGGGGCGAGCATGCGGCGCAGTGGCTTATGGGATGGCACATAGCTCCTAATCGCCAGTGAGTTAGCATCAGAAGCTCCGATGCTAAAGTGGCTATGATAGTTAGCATTGAGGCTCTTTTCCCTAATTCCTTCCTACCTGACAACCCAATTCGGAGGCTTCTTATCATGTCGGACGCTGACGCACATCCGGTTTGGCGTAAGACCACTTACCAATTTCACGGTTTCGGAATCAGCTCTAGTTCGCTAACTGCATAGAAATCTAACAGTTGACCCCATGAAAGGTTAAGGATCAGTTGCTAGTGTTAGTACTTAGAGGCTATAATTTAATGGTTTCGGATGCAGCCAGAGTCTTTGGGATGTGCTGGAGAAGATCAACACATGATCTCGGTGAAAACTTAATGCAAAATGGGATCTTTTGACATTGCAGACGTTTATTGAAACAATGCCACAGTGAATGTGTGCTGTATCAAATATAAGATCAAATAGAACATTATTGAACACACAAGGAGACTTTCACTTGTTACATCGACTCAGGGGGCACAAAGAGTCATGAAAATGTGCAATCAAGGATAACAGGGATAATGTGCAAACAAGAAATAGTAAATAGGGGTCTCTTATGTACAATGAATAAAAACTCAGTCCAAACAAATGTTAGAGTGTTAGAGTTTTTACAATGAATCAAGCTAAGCATCTTCCTGGAACTGTAACAACAATATTATGTCATGATTTGTTTTTGTATGTTTTCCTGTCTTTATCTCTAGTTTTATTTTGACGTGTGTCCTGATGTGTTACACCTGTGCCCCGTTTCCTCATGTATTTATACCCCTGTGTTTCCAATGTCCTTGGTCGGTTCATTGTCAGCGTCAGCCCCAGTTCCTTTGAGTTTTTGTTTCACCAGCTAAAACTAAAAGTGTTCAAAATCCAAAATAATTATTATATTTATTTTTCCTCCATAAATGTCTTTCATTTATCCTCTTGCTCATTGGTGCCATTGTCACATATAAAGGCACAAATGGATGGTAATTTACCAACACCATTGTTATTGTTTTAGCAGACCTATAATTATTCTGCGAAATTGTTTTGGTCATGTTCATTTTTCTGTTGATGCAAGTGTATTTTGAGTTTGTTTAGCAGAAGATAATCTTTATTTTATATTTTCTTAGGTTATTAGCAGTTTGATCCAATAGACTCCGCTGAGAAAGATAACGTTCCACCGATTTACTTCACAATCTCTTTGCTGCGAGTCAGCGTGGACGTGCTAACCACTCTGCCACCATCTTCCTGGGTAACAGAGGAGCAAGGACAAGTGTATTATAAGTTTCCGGCTTAAGAATCGGCAGTTCGGGGAGAGGGTCACAAGTGTGTGTGTTCAGATAATCCCCGGGGCCTGAATCAGACACAGGGATTACAGAGTCCATTCCCAGGTGCTGCGTTGGTTATCTCACACACACAGGCCTCCACTCACACACTCACACAAGTCATAATAGTGTGGACAACAACAACATAACAGCACCTATACGGCCCATAAAGAAATCCCATAATTGTATTGTAGCGTTAACAGACTGTATGTTCTACCTTGTTTATACTCCGTGTTCATCACAACGGCAGAACGTTCTCAGCCTCTTCACCTCTTCCTCTTCACCATCAGTGTCTCAACCCCACAGGGAAATATTTTCAGTAACAACCTATTTTTAACTTTTCTGATCTCATGTCTAATCTTTAAAGCAGGGGTAGGAAATGCTCCAAATGCTCCTGCGTATATTCTCTGATTCCCAGCCTTCCCCAGATGATTTTGAGATTAACGATCCATGCCGTGCACACAACGCATCACTTCACCATCGCCAGAAGCTCAGCCCTTTGCCCTGATGTCACTTGTATGAAGGCATGACTAAATGACGGTGAGACTTTTGCTGAAGTTGTGTCAAGCTTTGAGGTTTTAGAGACTGCGACCAGATAGTCTGGTGGAAGTGTCACAACCAATGGCCACTGGCTGCTCTGCTTTGTGACGACGACACTACGGGCCGCCATTGCTGTAGTACCTCCATATAGCCGCTAGTTCCCCATTGGAATGCATTGCACTTTAGACACGTTAAAAACAACTTTAAAGGGACTATACAGAGTTTAAAAATGTTAAAAGTATTTTCCTCCCTCTACATGTTCCAGCCATGTCCTAATGTGTAGAATGAGCCCAGACGTGTTCACCACAACTGCCTCTAAAATCCTGCACTGTCACTCAAAAAGTTGTTGTTCTTGGTGTGAGGTTAGACTGTGATCTTAAACTTGATGCTCAGGTGAACTCCGTTGTGAAAACTAGCTTCTTCCAGATTCGGCAACTGTCTAAAGTAAAACCTGTTCTTTCACGGCACCACTTTGAGATTTTAATCCACGCATTTATCACCAGTCGCCTGGACTATTGTAATGCATTGTACATTGGGCTAAACCAAACTTCCCTAGCCCGACTTCAACGCCTGTTTTAAAGTCCTTACACTGGCTCTGTGTCCGTAGCCGGATTGACTTTAAAATCCTCTTATTTGTTTTTAAATGCCTTCACGGCCTTGCACCCTCATATCTGTCTGACCTTCTTCAGCCTTATACTCCTGCTCGCAGCCTCAGGTCGGCAGACCACTCTTTGTTAGTAGTCCCAAGGACTCAAAGGAAACTGAGAGGCGATCATGCTTTTTCAGTTGCAGGCCCATCATTGTGGAATGCACTGCCCTTGCACCTTAGACAGGCTGAGTGACTTTCTGTTTTTAAGTCGGCTCTTAAAACGTATCTGTTTACTGTAGCTTTTAATTGAGTTAAGAATCTTTTGTGGTTTTATCTTCTTTGCCTGTTTGTATCTCTTGTACTGTATTCTTTTTACCTGTGTGCTCCTAATTTTTACTGTGAATTTTTGCTGTTGTGTTCTGCACTTTGGTCAACTATGTTGTTTTTAAAGTGCATTATAAATAAAGTTGGATTGGATTGGTTACTTCGGGTCCAAAGTGCCGTCATGCACAAGCTTAATATAGAGAATGTAGTTACGCATAAGACCTGAGGTGGCAGCAGTGAGCATAAAATGACCAACTTGAATCTAGTCTAATTTTTTGGAACTTTCTATAGCTAGATATTCCTCCTGTGATAATGCTGGGTTAATTACAATTAAAGAAACCAGGCTGGTTTTCGTAAGAATTTTTTTAGAAATCTCGTACTAATGAGGGCTGGACTGTTAGCATTGGAGCTGCTTTGACCGAGCTACACGTCATGTAAGGGGCGAGTTTACAGTGAAGATCCCGCCCTTATGCCCAGATGTCTTACATTTTCCCCCATTTTTTAATCCAATTTATTAAACATTTTCCCTGCTATTTTTCCCCGTTTTCTCCCTATTGTTTTAATAAGATTTTTTCTTATTTTTGCCACAATTTCTCCCAATTTCTTTCCCAAATTATTCCCTATTGTTCCACATATTTCTTGACACTGGAGATGATATGGTAAATTTGCACACATTATTGTTCTGTTTTCTGGTTCTGCATGACACATATTTTAGTATAGGTATCGGGAAAAGTATCGTTCAGGTATCGGTATCGAAAGTATCATTAAAGTGCTGCTATAAAAAGAAAATGTAACGGTACCCAGCCCTGCTTGATACTCCATTCAAGTATTGCCAATGGTGTTAATCCCTGTGTAGATAAATATGATTAACCTTTTCTACAGTGGGGCCAGCACAGCAGTCGGTTGTATGAGGTGAGAAATCCTTACTCCATCGTGTCCGAGTTTTTACACTCGCCCCGTGACCTGTGCGCCGTTTCCCGAGGAGGGAAGGGAGCTTTGTGCTGACGACAACTGTTCTCTCTTTGTCAGGAAAAACACAGCGTGCCCTTGGAGGAGGCCGGCGCGGGGCAGTGCCAAGCCACAGGGTGTATCCGCCCATCTCCCTCATTACACTTTAATCGCGCTCCCTTTCTCTCACCTGCAGCAGCGGTTTTAAGTGGAGGAGAAGAAGAAAAGTGCCTACTTGTTTGTCTCCTTCGTTTGAGGCAGAGGACAGTGCAGATGCAGAGCAGGGCGAGCAGCAGCAGAGCGGAGAGAGAGCCCAGCAACGCCACGGCAACGGTGCAGTCCTGCTCCACCGCCACCTCCACCACCTCCGCAACTAACGCACAAGGAGACGTTAATAATAATATATGCACAAGGCGACATACTGCAGGTGAAACTTTTGCTGTAGGTTACTGATCAAAATATGAGGGGAAGAAATGTATTACAAGTCAGTCATTAAAGCGGGGGTATTATGTAAAATGGACTTTTTCAAGCTTTATATCATGTTATTATGTCATTCCCTCATTAAACACATGCCTGGAGTGTTGATCATTCACATATTTTTGAGTAATCAGTAAAAAGTTAGACGGCAGCCATTTTAGGTGTAGCTATGCCTCAGTCCTCCTAGGAACGCCCCCACCTCCTGGAGACGCCTCTGGACCTTCTGTCACCAGCCAAGCCACCAACCACTGCTCCTCAGCTCAGCAGAGCCCCCTCCCCGCACAGTGTTGTTGTTTAGATGCCACAGCAGTGTGCTGAAGGGGCGTGTCGGAAAGCTTCTTAAAGAGACAGAGGCCTATTTCAAGACGTTCAGTACAGCCATTTTGAGAGAGCAATTTTATTCAAGGCAGTTATTTTAATTTACTGCATATACAGACCAACAGAAGGTTACGTCATCATTGTAGTATGCTATAGACTGGTGCTATGTGATTGAAAAAAGCATAATACCCCCACTTTAAATAAGCTAGTTGAAAGTGAAATCTGTAAAAATTCGTATTGTTTTTTTGCAGATCAAGCTCAATAAATCCAGTTAGGAATTAGATATCAAAAAATATCTTACTAAAAAAGTACAACTGATATTTGATTTGAACATATTTACACACACAAATATCTTCCAAACCCTGCCTTTAAACAGGAGATGATTAGGTTGAGCCGCAGTTTTCTAATAACACCACATTATGCAACAACAGTTCAAAATGTAATGAGATTTCCACTTCATTGTGTAACAAAAATTTTGCTTTCATTTCTTAAAGAGGGGGTATTATGCTTTTTTCAATCACATAGCACCAGTCTATAGCATACTACAATGATGACGTAACCTTCTGTTGGTCTGTATATGCAGTAAATTAAAATAACTGCCTTGAATAAAATTGCTCTCTCAAAATGGCTGTACTGAACGTCTTGAAATAGGCCTCTGTCTCTTTAAGAAGCGTTCCGACACGCCCCCTTCAGCACACTGCTGTGGCATCTAAACAACACTACTGTGCGGGGAGGGGGCTCTGCTGAGCTGAGGAGCAGTGGTTGGTGGCTTGGCTGGTGACGAAAGGTCCAGAGGCGTCTCCAGGAGGTGGGGGCGTTCCTAGGAGGACTGAGGCATAGCTACACCTAAAATGGCTGCCGTCTAACTTTTTACTGATTACTCAAAAATATGTGAATGAGCCAAGGCAACACTCCAGGCATGTGTTTAATGAGGGAATGACATAATAACATGATATAAAGCTTGAAAAAGTCGATTTTATATAATACCCCACCTTTAAAGGATCTGTATCATGCTATTTTAGCCATTCCAAAGTAAAGTATAGGCATTTATATGATATATTGTACCTCTATCACTCTAGTACTCATTTTTGAGAGAAATATAAGTATTTTCTGGGGGTATTTTCCAAACCCGGAAGACAAGACGCTTCGATTCAGTTAACTCCGCCCCTCTCTCCGCTCATTCCACATTTGCAGTATTATAAATATAAATATTGCTGCAAAAAGTGAAGTTACTTCACATAATGCAGTTATAAGGAGTTGACATGTGCAACACAGTTTCATAAATGGCTAACACACACGCTAACACACACGCTAACACACATGCTAACACGCGTTTTGATTAACTCACCGCTCAGTCTGGACTCCCCATGAGATCGCGTTGGTTATAAAAGTTAATCCACTTTAATTCTGGCCAAGGTTCACCAAGCATCCATCAGGTTGGTTGATATAGTCGCTGAATCCCGGAAAGAAATTCCAACTTCTGGCGAGTGCACTCTTCTTTAGGAAGGTTGAATAGTCCTGTTCCTCTCGTAGCCAAACGCGCATCCGTGACATTATCGTTCGGTAAGAAAAAAGAACAGGCGTGTCCAGAGTAGGTTAGAAAGAGCTCAGTCTTCAAAAACAACACTTATGCTCCGATCCATGGCTCCTCCAGCCGTGGGTGCGCTTGATTAGCGTCGTGGGACAGCACAGACGCATCGGAGAGTTGCTGTTTTTTTTTGTTTTTTTTGTTTTGTTTTGTTTTTTCAAAAAAAAAAAAAAAAAAAAAATTAAAAAGCTAAAAGGCCTAAAAATCAGGCCGTAAGGCATTACATTACAGACGTACCGCACTTCCGTTCCTTTGTGACGACACAACTGAACAGCTCAGTGGTTTACCAGGAGAGGGAAGAACAGCTGCTCAGAGAGCAGGATTCAGGAGGATTACTTAGAACTGCGTGAATGAAGCCAAAAACCGCTCTGGGGGTGTTTTTGATAAGGAAATAGCATAACAACATGGCTAAAAACTCCAAAAAGTCGATTTGCATGATATAGGACCTTTAAGGCATGGTGTCGGCGAAAAACCGGGACACCTGGTGTAAAACTGGGACAAATCAATAGTTTTGGAGAAATCCACTGGGACGTGGGACAGAGGGCTCAAAACTGAGACAGTCCTGCAAACCGGGACATCTGGTCACCCTAACCTGATACCTAATCCTAACCTTAAGGATAGTGGAGTTTACTAAAGGTTTTATTGTGTTGTGGGGAAAAAAGTTGAGGTGACGTCATCCCCTGATCATGTGACTCTCCAAAAATCTCTTTAAATCCTCTTGGCCGTTTTTTCGCTTCTCCTGAACATTTTTCTGTGTCAGAACATCCACATAGACATGATTTTGGCTCGACTTTATTTGTGTGTAATAAATGTGTTTATAGTTCATAGATAGTGGCGTTGGAGAATGGGCCAAAGGCGTTTCCTCTATAGAGACTTGACACTATTCCCAAACTCTAGTGACCACTCATCAGTTTCTTTCTCCACTCATTTCCCCCAAGTGTCTTTGTTCACTTCCGTTTAAATTGAGAGAGCAATTTTATTCAAGGCAGTTATTTTAATTTACTGCATATACAGACCAACAGAAGGTTACGTCATCATTGTAGTATGCTATAGACTGGTGCTATGTGATTGAAAAAAGCATAATACCCCCTCTTTAAATAAGCTAGTTGAAAGTGAAATCTGTAAAAATTCTTATTGTTTTTTTGCAGATCAAGCTCAATAAATCCAGTTAGGAATAAGATATCAAAAAATATCTTACTAAAAAAGTACAACTGATATTTGATTTGAACATATTTAGCTCATATTAGTGGACACAAATATCTTCCAAACCCTGCCTTTAAACAGGAGATGATTAAGTTGAGCCGCAGTTTTCTAATAACACCACATTATGCAACAACAGTTCAAAATGTAATGAGATTTCCACTTCATTGTGTAACAAAAATTTTGCATTAATTTCTTAATTTTGAATAACTTAACTTAAAGAGGGGGTATTATGCTTTTTTCAATCACATAGCACCAGTCTATAGCATACTACAATGATGACGTAACCTTCTGTTGGTCTGTATATGCAGTAAATTAAAATAACTGCCTTGAATAAAATTGCTCTCTCAAAATGGCTGTACTGAACGTCTTGAAATAGGCCTCTGTCTCTTTAAGAAGCTTTCCGACACGCCCCCTTCAGCACACTGCTGTGGCATCTAAACAACACTACTGTGCGGGGAGGGGGCTCTGCTGAGCTGAGGAGCAGTGGTTGGTGGCTTGGCTGGTGACAAAAGGTCCAGAGGCGTCTCCAGGAGGTGGGGGCGTTCCTAGGAGGACTGAGGCATAGCTACACCTAAAATGGCTGCCGTCTAAGTTTTTACTGATTACTCAAAAATATGTGAATGAGCCAAGGCAACACTCCAGGCATGTGTTTAATGAGGGAATGACATAATAACATGATATAAAGCTTGAAAAAGTCGATTTTACATAATACCCCCCTTTAACTTTTAAACACGCTGGTTGCGAGTAAACAGCCATCGTGTTTATGTCTTTACAAAGCTGTCCCTGTGGTATAACCTACTTTTTACAGTTTCCTCTGACTGGCATTTTAGTGAAACTTTTACCAGAATACATTTTTGTTATTATACGTGTGCTGCGTCTTACAACAGAAGGTGTCTTACCCACAGTGAGGTGAACCGTGCTGTTAAGTGGAGCTTTCATTGCCGACACAGACACCAGACAGTCAACGTCGCTACTGAAGGAGGCCGTGACGTTGAGGTTACTGCTGACGGAGAACTGCCCCTGTCCAGTCTCCGCTGGGATCACGTTATAGGCCGCACTGCTCACCTGCACAGACAGAGAATAGACACATGACTGTAATCTACAAACTAATCAAGTCTAAAACTGTAGAAGACCCTAAGAACCACCTAAAGAGACAAAAAAAACGGTCTCAATCAAGTTCTGAAAAGTTGTTCTACAATCATTGGAGTTCAGATCAGGGACCTGTCTGTTTTCTGTGGCCAGCAGATCTCTAGGAAAGCCAACACAGTTCTAGCTCCACCAGAGCATTTCCTAAATGGTGAATTTTCTTTGTTGCCTTCAGGGCGTCACTATGCCTTGCCATGCGCTAAGAGGAACCGCGATGTGAAACCCTTTATCCCTCATACGACTCCTGAACTCTCTTTAATTTGAGATTGTCTCTCTGTCATCTATGAGTGAGCTCCATTTGCCTGTTTGTTTGTTTGTTTGTTTGTTTGTTTGTTTGTGTGGCTGTTTGTATATATTTTGTTTGTTTTTTGTTTTTCTTGCCCTGTCCGTCCATGCGTCTTCTTCCACTTGTCCGTTCCCGGGTCGTGGGGGCAGCTGTTGGAGCTGCCCAAATCACATTGCACCAGCCCCTATGGCAACTCCCGCAGGTGGTGGGTCCACAGAAGGACGGCCTCATGGTTCTAACCGGGCCTGTTGGTCTCTCATAAGGGGCTTCTGAACCGCTCTTTGTCTGACCCGTCAACTAGGACCTGTTTGCCATGGGAGACCCTACCAGGGGCACGAAGCCCCCGACAACAGAGCTCCAGGATCATACGGGTGCTCAAACCCCTCCACCACGTTAAGGTGGCGGTTTCTTGCCCCATGTGGGATAAATAAAGTTGTCTGAATCTGAATCTGACCAAAGTACCACCTGTCAGAATCAAAAATCTAATTATTCATATAATATCAATTGTATCACGGAAAGGTAAGTGGATTGACAGAAGTATGAAAATGGAAATGGTATAAGATATTTGTACAAAAGGATGGAGTAAAAAGATGAAAAGTAAAACTTGTTTGTTGGTTAAAGTGATAGTCTGTAAGATTGCAAAATGAGGAGAGAGAGAAATCGTGTGCAAGTAAACAATCAAGCTCCCTCCCCCTTCCCTCCTGATTGGTCCTGACAGGCCGGTTCACAGGAGAGCTCGTCTCATTGGTCAAAGTGATGGCACCGGGGATTCTGATTGTGTCTGAGATCATAGGCCCAGACGGTCACATATACACAATGTGGGAATAATATATATAGTCAAGTCTATATTAATTTTTAAACTAATAGATGTTACATAAAACTTAAAACAAACACATAATTTAAAAAAATGACCTAAAATGTATAAATATTGAATATTAATTAATTAATTAATTCCGAGGTATGTCTGAAATTAGCAGAGGCGGGTCATATTCACATTTACTCAAGTGCAAGTGCTTACTTATTAGAGTCGTTATATCATTCAGTACTTTTTACTTCTACTTGAGTAATATTGTGATGAAGTATGTTTGCTCTTACTTGAGTAAAAAAAAAAAGTTACTTGTGCCACTGTGAGTACTTTTTAGAGTTACAAAATCTTCAAGTCGACCTAAAATATTTGCACTGTGTTTTTCTTTTCAGAAATATACATTTTTGGGGGTATTTTCTTTGGTCACACTATTGCAAGTTTTGTTTCTCATATTTTATGTCACAACAGAAACATATATCAGTTTCACTCAAGCAGTTACTCACAGTACAATAACTTTTTTTTTTTTACTTCGAGATTTATTTGGGTCACTACTTTTTACTTGTACTTGAGTAAATATTTTGGCTACGCAACCCACCTCTGGAAATGAGAAAGCCACTCCCACCGGTTGCTTTAAAAGAGCTGAACTTAATATAAATAATAAGTGCTATCCTCTACTATCTAACCTCAGGACGAAGGAACAAGCCTGACCCGACAGAGCGCTCACCTCTTTGCCGTTGAGCCGCCAGAGCAGTGTGGGCCGAGGGGACCATCCCGCTGCGTGACATTCAAACTCCACCGAGTGCCCTTTCAAAGCCATCCTGGACTCCCCGAGATCCGCACACTGCCCTTTTCTGCAGAGACAAAAGCACAGTGTTTCACGATTTACATTTTGGTCACGGGTCGTTGTAACATTTGCATAACTCCACACTTTGATTGACTCCCACATGTTTAAGCTTCACTCCGCTAACATTGGCAGTTCTTTTCTTTAGTAATACTTGATGTAACTGTGTAAGGCTAATGTGTTTATTTTTGTTTCTGAACATATAAGCTTTCACCTGGAAACAAAAGATATACCTAATCATCACAATAACATGTTTAACTATTGCACTGATTCAATGTTTCCGCATAGATTTATTTGGTAAATTGTCATTTCAAGGCCATATTCTCAAAATTCATTTTTCTCACATTGATGCGACAATCTCTCCACATCAGTAGCAACTACAGACTTTCCAGCCTTGGACTGAACAATATTTGATTTGATTTTTTCAGAGGGATTTTTTTTATATCGAATTCCTAACCTGAGTTATTGAATTATGAATTATGAAGGCAAAATTTCAATTATTTCAGATTTTTCCACTAATATACAGCTTATTTTAAAACTAAACAAGAAATCCAGAATCCCCTCTGAAAAAGTCTTTGTAACTAATATGTCACAAAACAAAACCATAAATTTGAAACCGGCTCGATCCGTTATTCAGATTTCGTCGCCGAAAAGATGGGAAATTGTGGACATTTTTAGGCACAAAATGCCTTATTTTTATATTAAAATTAAAATAACTGAAAACTTGCAATATGTCTTTTTTGAATCATATTTATGTCAGTGATCTACAGAAAAGTTTCTAATTGATATCTTTAAATTTAAAAAGTGTCCCTATTCACCTGCAGTAGCATTACTCCATGTACGGAAAGTTTCAGACAAACAGTTTTTCAGCGGTTTGACGACACTGATCAGTAAACTGACTTTGCTCTGCCTGATCCCCTCAGAAGCTAATCAGGAAGGGCCTGGCTGGAACTTGGATATGAGACCGTTTGGAAACACCAGGAAGCCTGGGTGAATGTAGTGAGTGAGGGAGTGGTTGTGGTCGGAGCAGCCGATGGCGCAGACTGGTTGCCTCGTGAGTCTACCCCAGGGCAGCTGTGGCTACAATAGTAGCTTACCACCACCAAGTATGGTGTGAATGAATAATGCAATGTAAAATGTCCAGAAAAGCGCGATATAAAACCTATGTGTTATTATTATTACTAATATTATTGCTCCTGATTGGATCAAATGCACTTTGTTTTAGCCAATCAAGGCCAAGTCTCTAAACAGCAAACCAAACATCTTTCATCTTATTTAGTTTTGAAAAATGCTAAGCATGTGTTAGTGAGTCTGTTTTTTCTTCTGTCGTGTTGTTCATTATTATCAATATGGTGTTTCTATTCGTCGGCCTTCTCACGGCAATACTGCCACGGCAAACAGATCGGTGGGAGCAGCAAAAGGCGGATTCTTGTGTGTTTATGAACAAATACCTCGAAGTTATCTACACCCTGTGATAGTAATAATCTCTTATATTAAATCAATGGAAACAATGGAGTGTGTGCAAGTTATGACTGTTTAAATTAGTGGCAATGTCCAATATGCATGTACTTTACTACTTTACTAAGTAAAGTAACTGCAGCACACATTTTGAACTTTTTCCTTTTGTATAGGGTGCTGCTTTGTTTTCCGATGACAACAGAGATTTTTCTTTTGAAAGAAACATTTGAAAGCCTTTTCTCTACATTTTTGCCAGTATGAGGAGGCACTGTACATTGATCTATACGAACCATTTTTCATTTTACGCTTTTATTAGATGGAGTTTTATGTTTCATCTCTGTCTGTGATTGATCGCTTGCCTCAAAGTCGTCTTCTCTCTTTCACTCGCAGCCGAATAAGCCACTTAGGTCCGCGTGTGCGCCGTACTGTATCTCATACGTGCAATCTATTGGCTCTCGCGATGCAAGGCAGAGGAGGGAGCGCACGATTGCTATAGACGAGGAGATGATTACAGGAGCCGCGGAGTATTGTCGGCGGGAATGACATGTCGGAGTTGATTTAGCCGCAGACCTGGTGATGCTCTGCGCGCCTTATTGGCCGTCGCTGTTCTCCCCGGGCGTTGATTTGATGTCATAAACATACAGTGATATGGAGAGTGCTCGGGACTGCGCGGAGAGGAAAAAAATGCTCAAAACAAAGCGGGAACACCCTCGCGCTGAGGAGAGGCTTGGAGATGTTCAGAGATGATTGATAGATGCTGGAAAAGTGGACATCATTGATTGTGATGTCTGCTGCAGGCGAAGGTTTGTCAAACACGGGGGAAGATGTTCAAGATGCTGAATCACACTGCACTATCTGGAAACATTTCCTGCTTTTTTTTCTGCAGCAAATTGTGTCAAAACAAGACTGTCCGGTTTCCAAACTATTCCATTTTGTAAATCATTATTATGCTTAGCTATTATGCTTTTTGCAGTCATTTGGTTATAATGACTATACTCACATTTACCTATTCTTTCTGTGTGGTTAGACAAGTCCTCTGTCTCTAACCCTCTCTTTTCTCCCTCCCCTTGCTCCCCTTCACAACAAACATTCGTAGCCTTCTGTCCGGCCTACTCACAGAGCGAGCCGTTGTGTGTTGCTTTGAAGTAGTGCCACTCATTTTTGCCTGTCGAGGCTCTGCGGTGGAAGGATAAGTGTTGCCAAATTGGATCGTAAGGTAAGAAAAGCACTTCCTGGTTATGCAGCGTAAACAGGAGTAGCACTAAGAATATCTCAAACATGCACAAATCCCTCAAAAAACACAACTCCAAGTCAATGTTTTTTGATGAGAGGACAACATTGCAACATGGTGGTGTAAAAGCCTTACAGTTAACGCCACCGTCTGCTCCATTTTAATCTTGGAGCCAAAGATATTCAACTAGATAAGCACTGATCCAGCTTTTTGGCCTCCAATACCGATACTGGGATTTTGAATATCTGCCGATATCCGATATTAACCGATACCAAGACACTTTCTTAAAAGTGGCTGCTGTGAGTGAAAAAGTGTATGGTCCTTTTTTCTCCAGAGTGAGAGAAAAGCCTATAATCTTTTTCTTGCAAACGAGATGTTGTCAATTATAGGGTATTTATCTGCAATGTACGAACATTTAACAAGAATTAATGGACTATCCTCGGCTGCATTAATATAAACGACTCACATAAAGTGATCTGATCATTACCAATATGTTTGATCAGTCATTTCATAAACTAAAATACAAACACTTTGCTGCTCAGTGGCAGATAATATTTTATTACTTTAGGTGATTCAGTCATGATTTCTGTCCCGGCCTTGAGTTTACGTTAGCATTAGCATACTTGTGCTAGCCGCAGCAATCAAATACATTTGTGGAGGATAAAACTAACTCAGTGATTGGTTTCTCCAGGTTCTGAGCTTCAAAAATGAGGTACAGCATGCCCATATTCACCGAGGTTTAGTTTAGTTAAAGATCCTTTTCGTAGTTACTCTGGGGGTAATACAAGTGTCAATAATAAAAAATAATAATAATGCATCAGTTTTATATAGACGCTTTACATTGCATTATTCATTCACTCCATACTTGGTGGTGGTAAGCTAGTTTAGTTTAGTTTAGTTTATTAGTTTATTTGAGCAGTTAAAAATTCTGCTCAAAAGGAGCTATTATTGAAGCCACAGCTAATTACCAGTTAATGAGGTGATTGGGGGGTCTTTCATCTCCTCCTGGTGTCTCTGGCCAAAAAACCAGCCTTGCAACTTCACTGCTCCGGGTTGGAGTCACCAATACACATTAATGGAATCACAAAGAAGAAGCTAACAGGCTAACGGGCAAAGCTAACTACGGGCTAGCGCCACTTAAACAGCATTTACAGCCAAGTTTGAGTGAAAAAAATGATCTCCATTGTGTAATTGGATGAACAATATCCCTCTCTCCCTTTGTCTTTACTGTCAGCGTAGTATTTACTCTCACGGACAATTAATGAGTAAAAAACTGTAACAAGCTAAGACACCTGCAGTGGCGCTTATGGCCTCTAGGGGCATGAGTTACTTACTTCTGCTTTAAAACCAAACTGATATCGGTTCAGTATATATTTATTGCCGATACCAGATATCGTTTTTATTTTAGTTCATTATCAGACACCAATGTCGGATCGGTGCATCCCTATATTAAACTTTATTTTTTCTTCTACAGAGAACACTTTTTCAAACACAACTTACTGTCAGTGCTCAAAATTCAAACCTTCCCTTACATTACTCTGCAGCGGTCCCGTCACCACAGGCTGTTCCTCGCTCATGCCTTATTTATCTCAAAGCTTTCTCTTGCATTGCAGATTCGGTTTCTTCTCAGCAGCCCGTGCGGCGGCCATATTGATCCTTATGTTGTGTGTGTGTGAGCGAGAGAATAGTGACAGAGTAGCAAAAACGCACTGTGTAACTCTTCATATTTACATCAGGCTCATATCGGACAATTAACGCGCCGGGGTTACTGGGGGCTGATGGCACACGCTGTACGGTCCAGGGGCCGCGGCGGGATTTACGGGCCCGACCCAACAGTAAATTGGACCCCGCGGCGCACAAATCAAGGCAGAGTTGCTGAGTGTTAGCGTCGTGTGCCAGGATAGACAATTAATGGCGGGGCTGTGTCAGGTCATAGTGATGGCGTGCGTCTGATTCTTCATACACCGCTGGGAACGCTGCATCTGTCCGGGCGGGATTTGTGGCCCTCACTGCGAGAGATGCCCCCCTTCAGCGTGATATACCGGGAGACAAGGGTCATTGGTCCGAGGGCTATTCACTTTTGAAGCTTCGGAGCCATGAATCCGTTTTAGGATGAGCTCTCAATTTAAACGGAAGTGAACAAAGACACTTGGGGAAAATGAGTGGAGAAAGAAACTGATGAGTGGTCACTGGTGGAGTTTGGGAATAGTGTCAAGTCTCTATAGAGGAAACGCCTTTGGCCGATTCTCCAACGCCACCAACTATGAACTATAAACATATTTATTACACACAAATAAAGTCGAGCCAAAATCATGTCTATGTGGATGTTCTGAGACAGCAAAATGTTCAGGAGAAGCGAAAAACGGCCAAGAGGATTTAAAGAGATTTTTGGAGAGTCACATGATCAGGGGATGACGTCACCTCAACTTTTTTCCCCACAACACAATAAAACCTTTAGTAAACTCCACTATCCTTAAGGTTAGGATTAGGTATCAGGTTAGGGTGACCAGATGTCCCGGTTTGCAGGACTGTCTCAGTTTTGAGCCCTCTGTCCCACGTCCCAGTGGATTTCTCCAAAACTATTGATTTGTCCCAGTTTTACACCAGGTGTCCCGGTTTTTCGCCGACACCATGCCTTAAAGGGGGGGTATTATGTAAAATCGACTTTTTCAAGCTTTATATCATGTTATTATGTCATTCCCTCATTAAACACATGCCTGGAGTGTTGCCTTGGCTCATTCACATATTTTTGAGTAATCAGTAAAAACTTAGACGGCAGCCATTTTAGGTGTAGCTATGCCTCAGTCCTCCTAGGAACGCCCCACCTCCTGGAGACGCCTCTGGACCTTTCGTCACCAGCCAAGCCACCAACCACTGCTCCTCAGCTCAGCAGAGCCCCCTCCCCGCACAGTAGTGTTGTTTAGATGCCACAGCAGTGTGCTGAAGGGGGCGTGTCGGAAAGCTTCTTAAAGAGACAGAGGCCTATTTCAAGACGTTCAGTACAGCCATTTTGAGAGAGCAATTTTATTCAAGGCAGTTATTTTAATTTACTGCATATACAGACCAACAGAAGGTTACGTCATCATTGTAGTATGCTATAGACTGGTGCTATGTGATTGAAAAAAGCATAATACCCCCTCTTTAAAAGAGCGGTTTTGAACTTCAAACTTAATGACTTTTTGCGACGTGTGCCTCAATCAACGCAATGCTGTCCATTTATTGGACATTAGACTTTTACAAACAAAAGGTTTCACCATTCAACTTGAGTGTAAAAAGTCGGCTCCCCGTACAAACTCTCATTGTGTCCCAGTTTGTAATGTGGAAAATTTGGTCACCCTAGTTTAGACCCTTCTCAATACGGCAGTCATAGCTAGCCTTAGTATAATTGTTAGCATTCTCTGTTTTGTAAGTATTTATGGTCTGTTGAACCACTTTGCTCCTCTCCTTGTCTCTGTATCTTTATTTAGTAGAAAAATAGATTGATAATTCAGTATTTGTTAAAGTAATGCCTGTTTTGAAGTTGACCATTATGGGCAATTCCCATCTGTATTTTCGATAGACCATTTAATGCACTGCCTGAGAAACACGCATTCACTGTGGCCGTGTTTCAAATGTCAAAAGGATCCAGCGTTGCATTAATTTTTCACCAAGATCTTGTATTGATGATGGGAGAGTGTGACCACGATGCAAAGCCTTCTCCAGCACATCCCAATAATTCTCAATGTGGGTTAAGATCTGGAGTCTGTCGTGGCCAATCCATGTGTGAAAATGATGTCTCCCTAACCCACTCTTTCACAATGCGAGCCTGATGAACCGTAGCTTTGTTGTCTTGTCTTGGAATATGCCATTGCCATCAGGGAAGAACAAATCTATTGGAATAACCTGGTCACTCAGGATGTTCAGCTGATCCCACTGTTTGGGCACAAAGTGTTGCTTAACCTAAACTTGACCAACTGCAGCCACCCCAGAGATCAGATCAGAGCAGAAAAGAAACTTCCTCATGGTGGAAAAAGTAAGCAGCAGTTTGCTAAAAGCTATAGCCCCGATTTCTTTACCACACTCCCTTAATTTATATGGAGATGTAAACAAGTTACAGCTATCGATCGCGCTTGCTTCCAGGCGGTTGTGGATTTTGGGCTGTAATCACTAAAAGGGAATTCCCTCATGTAGCCTGGCCGTGCAGATTTCCTCCGCAGTGCGTAGCTTTGGGAAGTAAGAACTCCCAACAGAAGTGCAGAACGCAGCTGATTCTAATCTCCCTCCGCTGGGCTGACCCAAAGTGTAGCAGGGGCACGAGCAGAGGCCGAGCGCTGTCTGTAAATCTGCACCTGGTATTTATAACCAGCGGCCGATCAATTTCGCCCCTCCCGGGCTCCCCCACGCTGTCGCCAAGAGTTTCAGCCGGGCCATCAAACACTCGCCGCAGAGATTGGAATGATTTGCTTCTCATCGCTGGTCCCTAAGGCGGCGCTTTTACCAAAACACTAAAAACTTTTCTGCCATCGATTCGTCCACCACAACGTAATAAATCAAGGGCGGTTCATTAGGACGTGTGCTCCGGGAGGTGAGGCAGTAAATGGTGCTGTGTTGTCACGAGATAACTTAGTTTAAAAGTGTTGGTGATTACATTTTAATTTTAAAGTTTCGCTTTAAAATGACAAACTGCTCCTCCTCAGATTCCTGTGCTCATTGTTTTTGTCACGGTCACCAAAAACACATCGTGAGGTGTCAAGAACGAGCCGCTGGTCTTTTCAGAATTCATTATTGTGATGTTTTTGATAAAAAATTATGTTACTGCAGCTTTAGATTCACCACATGAGGTCACAAGGAGGGCACTGAGAAAATATAATATGTGCTTAAACCACTATTAGAGTTCTTTTACTCGTAATCTAGTTCAAAAATGTTGTGGAATCAAAAGTTTAAAAAGAAAAAGTATTTATCATGAAATTTATTTAAAGGGATATTTCAGGATTTTTGACATTGGGCCTCATTTCCTAGTTATCCAGAGTGTTGTTGATGTCTGGAGATATTTTTTTCTTAAATTCATGCAGTTCTTATATTTGAAGAGTCTAGTGGCACTAAGCTAGGACACGGCTAAAGCATTTCTATGGTATCAGTTAGCCTGCATTAAAAACAGTCTGACCCACTCCACAGTGCACCTGAGGTAAATCACTTATAACGCCAGACTAACCATATAAATGTCTGTGTTAATGGAATAATTTTAACCATTTTGCATTTAAAATAACTTATATTTGAGCAGCATCAGCTTCGTGGCTGTAAGCTAACGCAGCGGCGGAGTGATCTGCGAGAAAATAGTCCCTCAAAATGCGGTAATTCCTGTGTCAGTTATATTTCAAAAATATTCTATCGACACAGACATTTACATCGTTAGTCTGGCGTTATAAGTGATTTACCTCAGGTGCACTGTGGAGTGGGTCAGACTGTTTTTAATGCAGGCTAACTGATACCATAGAAATGCTTTAGCCTAGCATTAGCCTAGCGCAACTAGACTCTTCAAATATAAGAACTGCATGAATTTAAGAAAAAATATCTCCAGACATCAACAACACTCTGGATAACTATAGGAAATGAGGCCCAATGTCAAAAATCCTGAAATATCCCTTTAAATCTCATATTTGGCAGCGTTTAGCCAACATCTCAATGGAGACGAGCTATAGACGTCCGCTCTCAGTAAAGTTATCAAAACAACCCAGGGGTTAACGTGGGCCGGAACCATCTGGAACTACAGTACTTGAGTAGTGACCCAAAAACATTTGCCTCAGTGAGCAACACCAAATACACAGAGCGCACGGATGGAGCTTATTGTTAGTTTGCTGAAGCTGCGCTGGACAGAAGTTCATTTTACAGAGAGAGACTGGAGGAATAATCAAATGAAAAGAGTGGCAGCAGCACAGTCCACTCCCAAATATAACAGCATTTATCATGAAATCATGAACTCTAGTCTACGCACATAAACTAATCTGAGTCTTCTAGTCACAAAGTTTTTGGGCACTTTTTATTTCACAAAAAATCTGCCTTATAATGGAGATTCATTTAGGATGCATAATGAAGAGAAAAGAGAAACATAACAATCACACGCACGGCACAGGGTTACGCCGCAATGTCGGGCTTTTTCACTTATTTCCTCTGATGAACACGGCAATCCGGGTATTTATGATGTAGCCCCTTAGTAATGACGTCCACCATATCAGCATTGGTGAAGCTGTTCGAGCAATTCTTATGGGCGTCTATGCCGTAAAAAGTGATGTTGTGTGGCAGGTTGCACAAAAAGAAATTGCATAAACTATGGTAGTTTCTGAGCCTGTTCCTGCAAATGCACACTTATGACAGTAAATGGCTTTACGGACGTGTGAATAGAGCTTTTTCAGTGCCTACTATGGCAAGGTAAGTATGTCCGTTTCATGCATTTATATAGTTTCTGAAGTTTCTCTATAATAAACAAATTAATAGATGATGTTCAGTGCACCCAACCCATAATAAGCAGAAAAAACTGAATATGTTTTTAAGGGGGGGTATTATGTAAAATCGACTTTTTCAAGCTTTATATCATGTTATTATGTCATTCCCTCATTAAACACATGCCTGGAGTGTTGCCTTGGCTCATTCACATATTTGTGTAGCTATGCCTCAGTCCTCCTAGGAACGCACCCACCTCCTGGAGACGCCTCTAGACCTTTCGTCACCAGCCAAGCCACCAACCACTGCTCCTAAGCTCAGCAGAGCCCCCTCCCCACACAGTAGTGTTGTTTAGATGCCACAGCAGTGTGCTGAAGGGGGCGTGTCGGAAAGCTTCTTAAAGAGACAGAGGCCTATTTCAAGACGTTCAGTACAGCCATTTTGAGAGAGCAATTTTATTCAAGGCAGTTATTTTAATTTACTGCATATACAGACCAACAGAAGGTTACGTCATCATTGTAGTATGCTATGGACTGGTGCTATGTGATTGAAAAAAGCATAATACCCCCTCTTTAACATTTGGATCTGAAGCCACTTTTATATGTTCATTTGTATTATTAACTAATGCCTTCTAATCATCTAAATAAGGTCGATGGGTTGACGACATCTGGATTGTTCATAATTTGCAAAGTTTGAGGCTAAATGCTAACGGACATAGGAAAAATAAATTGACCAAAATACATAAGTTTCCCAGAGTAGCCGGCTTGCTTGCTTGTTGAGGTAGTTTGTCCTTTCTATTTTTAGTTGTATAAAGCGTTAAATGTAAAGACTACCAAGCCTCAAAGTGGAGTCTTTTTGTCGTCAGTGGGGTTCTGCTTTTCTTTCACCTTGTTCTGTCTAGTCACGTGGTTCTGAAGTCCTGGTAAAAGGTTTGTCTTTAGTGTTGCCTGGCTGCAGCTCAAAGGCAGAGCAGAAACAGGGGCGGAGCTGACACAGGCAGCAGAGTGTCTTGTGTCTTTGTTTTTGTCAGTTTTTCCATCGCATTTTTGTGGCTTTTATGTTGCTGTTTCATCACTCTTCCGTTGTGTTTTTTGTTCCTTTTTTTGTTGTGTTTTCATCCTCGTTTTCGTCGCTATTTCGGCGCTTTTTTCAGGAAGCTTTTAGGTTTGGGTCAAGTCGAACTGGAGAAAAGGTGCTCGGTTCAGGCGGGGGTTAAGAGGTTAAATGTTACGTCACACTCACCTTGGACAAAGAGATGGGCCGTCCTCTCTTCGCCTCCCTGGAGGTCACAGCTCACCTCTCCCTCGTGCTGCCTCTGGGTGTTCTTCAAGATCAAAGACCAGCCGGAGGAGGACTTCTCAGCCGTGATGTTGGGGTTTGTGGACGGCACCGGGTCGCTATGCTCGGGGATGGTCAGGACTGTCTTTCCGTTCAACTGCCAGATCATAGCGCCCCACTTCGATTGTTTGGGGCTGCAGGTGAAGCGGGTCTCCTCTCCGGCCAGGACTGTCTGAGAGTCAGGGCTCAGCGTCATCTCAGCTCCCAACGCTACATAAACAGATCAAGGATAAGGCAAGTTTATTTGTAGAGCACAATTTGTAGACAAAGTCATTCAAAGTGCTTTACATGGCAAGAGGACTGTACACAGTCACAAGGTAAACTCTGCCAAACTCTCATTTACATAAGAGTTCTTGGAAGAAGTGAGTTCATCACAAAACTGTTGGGCACTGGAGATGAATGCCAAGCTGTATTGATTTATTGGACATGGTTTATTAAGATAGAATGTTTATAAAAATGATTTTCAGAGTGACACTGGAAAAATACTACAGTAACTTCAGCTAGAGACAGAGATGTAGTCAGTTCACAATTTTTTTCACCCTGAAGTCCTCTCTCTTCCAGTTCAGGTTCCTTGATTCAAGTCACTATAGGGCTAGTTTGAGTCTTCAAATGAGCAAGTCAGTCCAAATTCAAGTATAGGTTCTGAAAGTGCAAGCCCGAATCTAGGTCTGAGTCATTAAAATAAAATCCAAGTCGAAAACCAAGACACAAGTGTAGCTCATTTAAAGCAGTACTAAGTAACTCTTGCCCCTAGAGGCCATAAGCGCAACTGCAGGTGTCTTAGCAAGTTACGATTTTTTAACTTATTAAATGTCTTGAAGAGTAAATACTACGCAGACAGAAAAGGTGAAGGGAGAGAGGGGTGTTGTACATCCAGTTATACAATGGGAATATTTTTTTTCCACTCAAACTTGGCTGTAAATACTGTTTAAAGTGGCGCTAGCCCGCAGTTAGCTTTGCCCGTTAGCCTGTTAGCTTCTTCTCCGTGATTCTCTTAGTGTCAAGTTGCAAGCATGGTTTTCTGGCCAGAGACACCAGGGGGAGATGAAAGACCCCCCAATCATCCCATTAACACTTGTATTACCCCCAGAGGAACTACGAAAAGGATTTATTAAGGTAAACACGTTACTTAGTACTGCTTTAAGAGTTGTCTTATTATTTCTGAAAGCAATCAACCTTTGAAACATAAAAGCTTGTTTATAAAAGCATGTATTCAGAGGTCAGCACTCGGCCATATCGTATCGCATGTCGTTATACAGATATAATTTGTTATCGTTGTAATTTTGTAGATCGTGGACATGTTATAAGTTGCATCCACACTCCAGCTGATTGGGACGACGGAGATTGCAGCTAATGTTCCCAATAGCGATTTGAAGATTACAGTACCGGTCAAAAGTTTTGAAACGCTTTATTATGTATTGTTTTTTTCTTTTATTTCAAGAATATTTACGTTTTAGATTCTCACGGAAGACACTTATTTATGAATGAACACAGATGGAATTATGTTGAAACAAAAAAAAGTTGAAATAGATTCTTCAAAATATCCGCCTTTTGCTTTGATTATTGGACACTTTTGAAAACCGTTTCAGGTGACGACCTTATGAAGCTCATCGAGACAATCCCAAGAATAAAAGGTGTGTTGAAGAATTTAAAATATAAAACATATATTTCTTTGTTTCCTACATAATTCCACGTGTTCATAATGTCTTCAAAGAGAATCACACCATGTAAATAGTGTTGAAAATACAGAAAATCCGATAAATAAAATGTGTTTCCAAACCTATGACCGGTACTGTACATTTCTGGCTTGTAATAGGCCTAAATCATTGTTTTTTGTGCCAATGGATCATTGTACTGTATGAGTGGGAAAATACTAAAATACTGAAAGTCAAATCAAGTTGTTTTTGTGTAGCCCAATGGAGTTGCTTAATAAAATAAAAAACAAGTGTAAAAGTTGTTTTGAGTTTTAGCTCTAGGCCTATTTTGACATTTATTTCAAAGCTCTGAAATTATGTTGCTACAAAAGTTACAAAGTCTGCAAGTAGTGCATTTATTGCTGACAAATACTAACAACTTTAGCCACACCCTGATAGTCAGATCATTTGCAAGTAGTAACTATGCCTATTCACACTAGCATTATCAGCTAAAGGGTACATGCTAAGTGAATCTCAGCTTGCTCTTTTCCTCAGCTAATGAATATAATGAAGGATCCCTGCAGGGAAGGTGAACTGATACAGAGGCCCGCTTTCTACTTACCGAGAAAGGCCACCATTCTGAGGTGAATTAAACTGGAATTAGCCATTAGCCCTGGTTTTAATTAACAGCCTGTTGTTACTGTGTGGAGGCGCTGCATGTGAAAACAACAAACACTGGGAGCTCTTCCATCAAACAGCAGCCGCCATGTTGGAGCTCTTACCTCGAGAAGTGCAGTGGAGCAGGAGAACAACGACAAAGAGGGGCACCATTTTCAACCGTCACTGCATTATCCTTGATTTTCGAAAGCCTGTGAAATGGAGGACAGTTGCATTACATGCAGTACCGGGGAAGTCTTTATGCTGCAAGTCGTGGACTTCAGTCATAACTCAGAAGCGTCACCTTGTTTGAAGCTTCCCTCTCCAAGTAGCTCCTCAAATACATTTCAATTCACATTTATAAGTGAAGTAAGAGTCATAGAGTCTTTGGGGGTCATTTATCAAGACAGGAGCTAAATAGCGGGAAAAAGCAGAAAAATAAAATATGTTATTTTGTTGGTATGTTGCACTTAATCATCCATTTGACTTTGCCTGTATTACAGTATCAGGGCCCCAAATCTGTTTAAATAAGACAATGCTGCAAAATGGCATAAATGACTGTGTTGTTGATTCACTTTTGCACGTGCTACTCGCTTTGCACATGAGCAAACGCTTGGTAAATGACCCCCTTTGTGTTGCAATATCGTCTTGGCTAACTGTCCTCTATATTAGCCCCATATTTACTCGAATACATCTGGAAGATTTAGCTCCAACGTTTTAAAACATGCTGTTTCTTTATGATCGAATACATCCCAGTAACTCCAAGTGTAAGAAGCATATCTGCAGTTTCAGGTTTCAATAAGTGATGTCCAAACATGTTGTTAAACTTTACCGACAAAAAGAAGCAGTTTGATTTAGCTTCCAGGGGCGTGTCCAGCCTTTTTACAATGGGGTTTCCCAAGGGTGGCACTAATGTATATTTTGGTATATTTGGTTTGATGCATTTTTCGTCACATATTATATTATTATTATTATAGCATTATCGTCTTGGCTAACTGTCCTCTATATTAGCCCCATATTTACTCGAATACATCTGGAAGATTTAGCTCCTCTCTGCAGAGTGACCATTTTAAAACATGCTGTTTCTTTATGATCGGAGAGTAAAAGTTATAGATCACTTTACATTGGAAGAAATCATCTTAAGGAAGAAATTACATAGGAAATGCTTTATATTAAAGTGTGCTTATTAAGCATTAATACGGTACTAATACATATTAGTAATTATTAGGCCATTAATAAAATGCTCATAAAGATATTAATTGGCTGATCATTATATTGTTATCAACTACCATGCTAATAACCCTAACCTTAACCCTTACCCTAAACAGATTACTAATGCGTATTAATACTTAATGAGAACGCCTTAATATAAAGCAATATCATTACATAAATTACTTGAATAAAGAGATTAAATCTGAAGTTTATGTAGGTCTAGTCTTACATAAAATTAAACATATTGTTGCCAATGGAAATGCACATTTTTATCAATTCAAAATATAAAGTGGGTTTTATGCTTCCATTTGCATTAGCATTTTCATCTTAGATTAGTTCGAACCGAGTCAAATTCTACATAAAGTACCTTAATTCAAACAATGTTATGTCATTTATCTAATTTAAGATGGTCAATTGTCCGGCGTATGTCAGGAGCACAACTGTACTATGTTGAAATGATGAAATGTGTGCAGCTACTACATTCTGGACAGCAGTAACTTGTGTTTTAGAGCGTTCGCCCACGTTTGGTTTTCGCTTCCACCACAGTGTGCTGATGTTGTGTCCTTGGGCAAGACACTTCGCCTGCCATTAATCAAGTGTCTGTGTTCACTGGTGTGCGAATGAACAAATGAGAGAGTGGTTCCTTTAGTTAAAGCTCTGTGGAGATAGAAAAGACCAACTTAGCCACTATTTATCATTTTAAATAAGGGGACAAGTTTCAGTCACTCTCAAACTATTTTAGATTCTTGCCTCAAATTGCATCATACAAAGAGAAAATAAGATTTGGACTTTGCCGTTTCACTTGCAGAGTATCACTGTGTGAGAGTATTTTTGGAAACATTTAAAGGTTGTACAAAAGCAAAGCTGTGCTAGGACTGACAAAAACATAAATACCAGTAAATGTAGAATACGCTGCCTAACCAAAAGATATACTGTAAGTTGTCACCTGGATTTACCTTTTGCAAACAGGTAAGATAATTAGACCATGTTCCGCAACACTATGTGCTGAAAGAATGAGATCATCTGACTACCTACACATTGTTGAATATTTCTATATATGTTTTTATCATAATAGGCTTTAATGATTATATACAAAACTGTGTTGATTGTAATCTGTGCTTTAAGGTTCATTTTGAATTGGGCGGACATTTTACTGCATCATTGTCCTTACTCTTGGAGTCCACTGGGGGCAGTGTGGTAGGAGTCTGATCGCACAGAAGAAAAATCCTAGAGTACTGATTGGTTCAACAAGGAGAAATGCTCTAATCTTTGGTTGCAAGCCGCCGTAATAATTCCTAAGAAGAAGAAGAAGAAGAAGAGACGCCTACTTCCTGTGTTTATAAAAGGCCATGCACGGGGCTCCTCCCGCTCTTCGCCTCCTCCTCGCTGAACCACCGACATGTTGTGCCCAAGATGACTTTTGTTTTAGATTGTAAATTCAGGGAATAAATAATGATTTTGATTTGAATAGAACGAGTCTCCATCTTCTCTCTGTAAGGGATAATGTATAGAACGCCGGTCATTATCGGTAAAATAAGTACCGACAGGGCGAACTGGATCCCGACGCGCAGCGGAGGGGTCCAGTTCGCCCTGAAGGTACTTATTTTACCGATAATGACCGGCGTTCTATACATTATCCCGCTTATTATACGGCTGTTTGCCAACTGTACACACACAAATAAACTTCATACACTTTTATGAAGACAGAAAGGTTTATTTAATGATTTCCGCGGCAAATAGTTCCCAAAAGTTTGCGCGTTGCTTGGCAACGTTTGTTGATTCCAGGCAGTGTGGCGAGGCTAGTAGCAGCACAGCTAGCTACTTATTGCTAGCCTAGCTACTTAGTTGAAGGTGCAGTTGGAGAGGAGGAATGGTGGTGAATCTCTGAGTAAGTTGAACGTCGGACTCCCGTTAACTTCACGAGTGATTCCCTCAACTTCTCTCGCAGGGACGGGGACAGAGATAGTGTCCGCCTGTCCGCTACTACTACTCGCGGAGTGATATGAAAGACCTGTATTACAAGCACGAACTCCGTTGCCATAGGCAGCGGTCATTATTTTTTTCAGAGGTCTTCTATCAAAAAATAATGACCGGTAGAACGTTGGGAAATCACATTCAAATCAATGGAGCGTTCTACTTGCATTGTGAAGGGCCGTATAATAAATATAGTTAAAGAATACGCCGATAACATCCTTCTTCTTCCCTGATGGCACGAGCATATTATTCCAAGATATTGGATTAATCAGGCTCACATTGTGAAAGAGTGGTTCAAGGAGCATGAGAACTCATTTTCACACATGGATTGGTCACAGAGTCCAGATCTTAACCCCATTGAGAATCTTTGGGATGTGCTGGAGAAGGCTTTCCGCAGTGGTCGCACTCTCCCATCATCAATACAAGCTCTTGGTGAAAAATGAATGCAACACTGGATTTTCTGACATCGCAGGAGCTTATTGACACAATACCACTGAGAATGCGAGCAGTAATCAAAGCATCCTTAAGAAAATATTCGAGCGTGTGACTTTTTTTTTGGTCAGGCAATGTATATCCCAGACAACACAATTCTCATTGAACATCCTTTAGCTTTATCCATCAGCGCAATGTCTGTGTAAATAAATTGGTGCCGTTCAGTTTTCGATCAAAGTGATTGCAGACCTACAGCTACAGCCCTGTGATGTGACAAATGATCAAGGTAACTTCACTTCTATCTTCAAAATGATGCCAAATTTGTAACCTGCTGCAACTTTCTGTATCCGAACAACAGCAACAATCAGCAAAACAAAGTGTCTTACTTACTCACCTCTAGCATTGTCCTTTTGAAAGCGCGGTCAGAGTAAGTCCGTGGCAGCCGTGCTTTCTCATGTCTGCTCCCGTGTTGTGTCACCCAAAACTGTCCTTGTTAAACATTACCAAAGTGACTGGGAACTGTGTTTGACCGAGTAAACACACAGAGCATGAGACAGTCCACACAGACAATGGGCCTCACTTCTCATCCCAGTGACTCCAAGTGTAAGAAGCATTATCTGCAGTTTCAGGTTTCAATAAGTGATGTCCAAACATGTTGTTAAACTTTACCGACAAAAAGAAGCAGTTTGATTAAGCTTCCAGGGGCGTGTCCAGCCTTTTTCCAACGGGGTTTCCCAAGGGTGGCACTAATGTATATTTTGGTATATTTGGTTTGGTGCATTTTTCGTCACATATTATTATAATTTTCTTTTGCAGAGGGGATATTATGCTTTTTTCAATCACATAGCACCAGTCTATAGCATACTACAATGATGACGTAACCTTCTGTTGGTCTGTATATGCAGTAAATTAAAATAACTGCCTTGAATAAAATTGCTCTCTCAAAATGGCTGTACTGAACGTCTTGAAATAGGCCTCCGTCTCTTTAAGAAGCTTTCCGACACGCCCCCTTCAGCACACTGCTGTGGCATATAAACAACACTACTGTGCGGGGAGGGGGCTCTGCTGAGCTGAGGAGCAGTGGTTGGTGGCTTGGCTGGTGACGAAAGGTCCAGAGGCGTCTCCAGGAGGTGGGGGCGTTCCTAGGAGGACTGAGGCATAGCTACACCTAAAATGGCTGCCGTCTAAGTTTTTACTGATTACTCAAAAATATGTGAATGAGCCAAGGCAACACTCCAGGCATGTGTTTAATGAGGGAATGACATAATAACATGATATAAAGCTTGAAAAAGTCGATTTGACATAATACCCCCTCTTTAATATACTGCTCATCTGAATGGGGATTCCAGAGGTGGCCTGTGCAACTTCGGGCCACCCCCTAAACATGGAGGATTTTGTCCAAACAAAGCAATAGAGGCGCATTCACGTACCAACTGAAATAAAGCTAAAGCAATTCTGCACACGTGAGGTGGCATTGCCCGATGGTTAAAGGCCCTTTTTTTAAAATCTTTTTGACCAAAATAGTGTTTAACAAATCAAGCCTGGGCGTGGATTCAGCCTGTCATCGCTCAGTTTTCTGCATTCAACCCTTCTCCTTCACTTCTCTGCGTGCCTGCTGTGCTGCAACCCACCTCCGTCCCATCATAGATTCGGCCATCGCTCATTCATCTCTAACCTCCCAATCCCAGTGGTGTGTCCAGACTTTTTTCAGCGGGGTGGCACTTGCTGGGGTAGCACGGGTGAAGGGGGGAATTGGAAAAGTAATATTTTTCCATTACTTATAACATTGAAATGGTTTTGAAGCACTTCACATCACTTTTTTTTTAATAGTAAATGGACTCAACTTATACAGCGCTTTTCTACCTTTATCAGACCCAAAGCGCTTTACAGTAAGTAGGGTGAACCTGCACCTGCGCCACCATTGCCCCATGATGATGCCCAATGTAACAATTTAGGAATAATAATCTTAAATGAACAATTTCAGCTTATTTTATAGCCACTTTAGTTCTAATGGGATATATTTTATGTTATGTGCTGAATAAAAACAAAAAGAGGTGTGCTGATGATGGGCTGGGGGGCTGATAGAGGAAATGCTGCTACAAATATTCTTCCTCATGAGTGGGGTGGCACATGGAGTGGCCCAGCAGATATTAGGGGTGGCCCGGGCTACCCTATAAGCCACCCCAAAGACACGCCACTGCCTAGTCCACTACCAGCGTCCAGGCTCCAGCGGGAGACATCCATAACACTCATCTAACCTGCTCTTGCATATTATCGTCAATTCATAACTCATATTCATACATGCCAACAAAGCTTTCTAATTACTGCTTTTGTTTGTCTCTTCAGGCTGGCCCGATCCCGTCAGATCTCAGAAACTAAGCAGGGAAGGGCCTGGCAGGTACTTGGATGGGGGAGCACACATTATTCATTGAAATTTGAGAAGATGCCAGGTAGAAAACATAAGATGCAACTTAAACCGATGTTATACTTTTCTGATTCGAAACTTTGCTCAAGACAAATAACAGCAAATGATTACATTAGATGAGCACTTGTGTTCCATGTCAGTGGAAAATCACAGAACTAGGGCATTCGTAGGAAGAAGATCCAAAGAGAAATGGCGCACACAGCCTGGGAATCAAACCCTGGCGACGATCAGCGCAGTGTCATTATTTTTCTTCTACATTCAGCGAGAGGAAAAGCACCGTTCTTGTTACCGGTCTACTTTATTTCAATGATCATTACATCAAATTATCACGTTTCTTAATGTACAAAGTGCATTTATTGTATGTCATCATTGGCGGCTTTTCTACTAATATCAATGTTGTTACACAATAAAACATAAACAAAACAGGAGAGACCAACTAAAAAGCAGCACGAGACATTAGGAGGGTTAGTCGTAAAATGAAAATTGTCTTTTCTAATTGTATTATTATTATTGGAAATAGTTAAGATACTACAGGTCATAGGCAATTACAGAAAGTAAGGCATTTTACACAATAGAACTTGTGTGACGTGGAGCCTGTTTATCTCATTGATAACTCAAAAAGTGTTGATTTAATGTACAGATGTGAAGAGGCCCACAGCTTACTGCTATAAATCGGGTCAATCGTGTTGAAAAATACTAACTAAGAACACACTATGGTCTACACATTACAGTTGCACGGCTGAGAGCTGGCACAAAAATGACAGTAAGTTCCAGCAAAATATAAAAGTTAAGTCAACAATGCAGTCGAGAGGGAAGGAAGCGGAGCGTCTCTGTATCAGCTGTGTCCACGGGGCTCCAGCCAACAGCGAGGGGCGGGGCAGTCAGGCGGGCGCGGTCCAGGGGCCAGATCCTAAGAACAGAAAAACATCAGACGAGCGGCATTCACAAACTGTTCCCATACAGTGTTTTTTTAGATTTCGCTCCACACTGTTTGCACAGAGAGTGAACGTAATCTCAATTTTGTTACGACATGCGGTGAAATTAACAAAAAGATGACAAGGGTTCAATGTTAACTTTGACAACATACTGTATTATAATTTAGTTTTAGTATTAGTCTGGCATTTGGTTTAAATCAAGATTTAGTCTGGGGCTGGTTGTGGATTATTGTACAGATTATTTTTAGGATTAATCGCTTGCCTCTGAAAGGTGTATGAAAACTGTATATTCTTAACCACATAAAGCAAAGGGCGCTGGAGGACATGTCGATGGAGTAAACTTAAAGTGAATGTTTAGGAGGCTCTTAGTGCTAATTCTGATTTCTGATTGGATGAGACATAGACAGATATTCATGAAATTTACAATGTACAAAACACTACAGACCCTAACTTTAAAAACAGTTTTTTAATCAAAGTTACTACATTTTTCTGTCACTTTTTCCTCTATTAGAGTCTGTGTTAATCAATTACTAAAATATTTGTATTTCAATCATCGATTAGTTGTTTCAGCCCAAATGTATTACTTTTATTTTTAATCTAGTCAGCAAAAATCTAATGCCAATTTATTTGACAAAATCTGAAAATAGGAGGCTAGCGCTGTTATGACCGTCATAGCAGGAGGCTGACATTGCTGCAATACCACCACCTAGTGGCTATAGGCATAAATTAAGAAGAGCCAGTTTAATGCGAAAACCAATAGGGACTTTACACATGTCAAAAATAACTTTAAACGCTGGTTTCAAAGAATGATAGAGTTTGTAAAGCTAGATATTCCTCCTGTGATAACTCTGGGGAGTGTACAGTTTATGAAACCACACAGGTTTTCATCGTGAGCATTGTTTTCGCTTTGGGCTTTGATTGAGGCTTGTTGCCACAATGGCCACCCAAGTTTCCCTCTTATCTGTTCTTCTTTGGAATCCAACTTCACTGGCTGCCCGTTCAGGAAAGAATCCAGTTTAAAGCCCTCAATAACCTTGCTCCATCATATCTTTGTGACCTGCTTAGAACCCACACGCCGTCTCGAACACTCCGCTCCTCCTCTCAGGACCTTCTCCACACCCCGTTTGCTCATCTGTCCACCATGGGCCACAGAGCCTTCAGCTACTCTGCACCGCAACTCTGGAACTCCCTACTTCAACACATACAAGCCACGCGGACCATAACTCAGTTCAAAACCCTTCTTAAAACGTACCTGTTCAGACAAACCTATGGCCCCTTGAGAGTCTACACCTTACACTGTATTTTAGGCTTTTATCTTTTATATGTGTTGTGATTTCGTGATTTTAATGTTGTCATTTCTTTGTATTTTGTTGTACAGTGACTTTGAGTTTCTTGAAAGGCACCTCAAATAAAATGTATTATTATTATTATGATGATGCTCTGTAGGAGGGGACGGATCTGCCCTCATGGATTCTCTCTCCAATAGCGTTATTGATGTGAAAGGGTCGGGTGAGGAATGTAAGTCTACTGATAATATGTCTATGATTCAAACACATACAGTTTAATCACGCTGCTTCATGGAGCTGCTTCTGCCTGTACAAAGCACAGACTTGTTCCTCTGGCAGTGAATTTAAATGATATGAGGCTCTTTCAGACGGTCATTGAACATTTTGTTTTTTTAGACCTATCTTCGTCTCAATGAGCTGTCAAAAACATCAGGAGATTTTAGTCATAGTTTCAGTCCCAATAACTACTTTAATTTTTGTTTTAGTCCATTTTTAGACACAAAAATATTACACTGACCAAAACTGTGACAAAATAATTGACCACTTTTGACTAAAACAAAATCACTTCTTGTCAAAACAAAAACTGCAACGACCAAATCTAGGTCACACTAATGAACGCACACCACTTTACACAGCCACACACTTTCAGTATCTCCCTGAAGTTATCCCAGTGGCGTAAGAAGCAGCCACCGCCACAGCTTTTGTTGCCAGTGCCACCCACGGGTCGCCCCGGCTCCGGAGGCACATGAGCCTTAGCAGCTTCCCCCTAACGCAGACTGACAGCGGCTGCGAGGGGCTGGGTGCACTGACGGAGGGGACAGAGCCCCGGCCAAGTCAAAAGATTCAAACATCAGGGTTGTCATGACTATTGTCATCATTCGCCTCTAAGTTACAAGAAAAATGTATTAAATGGGATGTGGGCGAGTTATTGTCAAGTGTACAAAATATAGTTTGCAGCACATTTATCTGTACTTTTACTTGACAACACTTCCAAGTCATTCAGCCTAAAACCCTGAGTATAAAATTGCAGAGGGTCGGAGGATGCAGTAAGGAGTGAGGAACTTTGAAAGATGTATAAAACATGCTATGCTTAAAATATAGTATTGTCAATATGTTGTTACGGCGTATGTGACAATACGTGTATCGTATCGACCTGATGTGCAAATATGTTTGTCTAACCATACACTTTATTCAGAGCATATCACAACATGCTCCAACTACTCCAATAAAAGGCTTACAGGAACAGGCCACTGATTTCCCATACTGAGATCTGTTCTTACCTGAGCTTAGCATTAGCATTAGCCAAACGGGGGTGAAGTTAGAAGCGACAAAGCTCTTCCACGTTTCCTCTATTTAAATACAGTTACGTGAGTAACTGTATTTACTCGTGTACTTTACTGTATTTAATCGTGTACTAGACTTACACGATCTAAGTCTAGTCACACAAAATTAAACATGTTGATTTTCTAAGCGGATAAAAAGAGGAACTATATTGTAAGGCGTAGTAACACCTTAGGAGCATTTTGACGTCCGCGCAGTAATATCAGAATTCTTTAAGTGTGAAGATATTACTGCTCCTAAGGTGTTATTACGCTTTACAATATAGTACCTCTTTTTATCCGCTTAGAAAATCGACATGTTTAATTTTGTGTAACTAGACTTGGATCATGTAACTTTTCACGTAACAGTATTGAAATAGGGAAAACGTGGAAGAGCTTTGTCGCTTCTAACTTCCCCCCCGTTTGGGTCCTTAGGAATATGCTGGGAGAGGTTAAATGCTAACAACATCTTTGGTCTTTTTGCGTGACTGAGCGCACGCACAAAGACCAGACAGGTACGCATCAACTCGTCTAAGCTCAGGTAAGAACATATCTCAGTATGGAAAAACGGTGGCCTGTTCCTTTAAATTGCACGCTGAGCTTATTCAGCATAAGAAAAACCTTCACCTATAAGATCCTTTTTTCTTAAATTCAGAATGTATCTTGTATTATGGACACTCTTATCGCGATACACTCGAATTGCGATACGTTTCATATCGTGACATTGTTGGCAATACCCAGCCCTAGTGTGTACAACAATGACGCAGAGAAGCACTTTGTATTTCCCTGGAAGTTCAAAGCAAGTTGGTAAATTCTTTATCCAAGCCACCGCTAAAAATACTTATCTAAAGAAAAGTATAAGACTGGAAAATGTGGTGTCTGTAGGTGCTACTAAAGTGTAAGAAAAAAGCATTTGGAGAAAATAGGCTTTGAACTTAAAATTTCTCACATAACTCCAAGGAGAGATGGTGACTCAGTGCAATAACTGTACACCCTGTTGTTAAAAATAGGCAATAGTTTTAGAGGTAGAGGAATCAGGCCACAAGTTGGGAAAAATGCTTTGTTTTAAACTTTGTTGTTGTTTTTGTCTCTTCCTCGGGCAAAGACACAATGAACAAGGACACTTACAAGGTGAACCTGATTTATACGTTTTATATCGTCTACACGCTGCAATAACGACCGTCCTGCAGCTGTTTTCCACTTACAGATAAGTCAAAGAATCACTGTGTGTGATCATAATACGACAGCGGGTGATTGAAAAGAAAGGTCAAAGCGTGAAACAAAAACAGTATCTTCTAATTAACCTGTTTACATGAATGATGGATGTAAAAAGCTCACACAGAGACAGAGTCAAGCACGTGTCTGCTCCATTAAGCTACACTGCCATCTAGTGGAAGATCAGAGCAATACACACCAGATTATGAGGAAATGCTTCAAAACTTTGCAACAATGATATTCTTTGTAAAATGTCCAATTGGATAAAATCAAATTTGAACTAAAAGGAAAGGTAGATGATTTTCATTTTATATGGGATCAGTTTATGGAGCACTGGGACAAATTTAAACAAGCAAATGTATCAAATGTATGTGAGTGAATGGCCTGTCCCCTCCCACCACCTCCTCACCTCCCTTTGTTTTTGCTTTTTTTCTGTGTTTTTGTTTGTTTGTATTTTTTTAACGTTGTTTGTTCATAATTTCAATAAAAGAATGTACAAAAAAAAAAGGATTAAAGTATTTTTAATAGAAAGCGCTAAAACACTACACTCAGGCACCTCCATCCTACTTCAGAACTACGAATATAGACTGCATTACATAGTTTATGCAACAGCCAATTAAATGTAATGCCATTTTATGCCTAATTACAATATCTTTGAAGCCGCGAACGCTAAGAGCTGTGCATAACTTATTTCCTTTTGATATTCAAAGGCAAATTCAATACAATACAAGAGGCTACTTTTGACCAAGAAAAATCATGTTCAATGTCGGTCAAATCTCATTCATTCATTCATCCTTTCATTCATTCTTTAAAGCTTTTTGTCTTTCTTTCTTTCTTAAAGGTGCATTATGCAACTTTTTATGTGGAAAAAAAGTTGATATTGTTGCGTATTTCACCTTGTATTGACCCAGCAGCTGTACGAGTGGTCAACATGGCACAGTGGTCTTTACAACCCTCCGGGATCAATTGTTTTTTAGGTTTTCTGGTGAGAGGGTCCGTCAGCAGTGAAAACCTTCCAAACAATTGATCCTGGAGCGTCCTGGAGACCTCTGTGATGGAAAGTAAAGGGTCTCTTAAACATAGAATATTTACATTAATTTACTTTTTACTTGTTCCCAGTTGCTAAAATGACTTCATATATTCCTAAATACTGCTTAGAAGTGTGATAGAACCCCTCAGTGAATCTTATACATTAAAAAAAAATGCATTACCTGGGCAGTAGTACGTCAACATCACATTCATCTCCAGGCAGCAACTACTCAGCCTCCTCCTGAAAAAGTAAGAAACAAAATAAGTGACATTCTCATGCATTATTCCCCCCCCCATGATTCAACAGGCATGAAACAGAAAACAGATGCTTAATTAACACTCAATGGCGGAAAATGCACATGGAAGATGCACGTTTCGCTCGTAGTTGATGATAATTATGAAGGGCGGAGTGTGAAGCTTCGGCGAGAGGAATGTGAGGGGGTTAAAAATGGGTGTCAGTATGATCTGTTTAAACATGACCCTGGGTGACGTTTAGAACTCAGCACCACAAAGTTACACAAAGAGCCTCTGCACATTGTTTATTATGTCTATTTTGTGCATGCCATCCCGCATGATTTACAACTACGGCCTCCACGGTCTGTCGTCTCATGTGCCAACGTGCCATGTCAATACATGTCATTAACACGGCTACAACTACAACACCAGAGGAGCAAACAGACCTATATGGAATTTAAAAATGTTAAAAGTAAGTATTTTCCTCCTCCTACATGTTCCAGCAATGTCCTAATGTGTAGAATGAGCCCAGACCTGTTCACCACAACTGCCTCTAAAATCCAGCACTGTCTCAAAAAGGTGTTAATTCGGGTCCGAAGTGCCGTCATGCACGAGCTTAAAGGGACACTTCGGGATTTTTGACATAGGGCCTCATTTCCTAGTTATCCAGAGTGTTGTTGATGTTTGGAGATATTTTTTTCTTAAATTCATGCAGTTCTTATATTTGAAGAGTCTAGTGGCGCTAGGCTAGGGCAAGGCTAAAGCATTTCTATGGTATCAGTTAGCCTGCATTAAAAACAGTCTGACCCACTCCACAGTGCACCTGAGGTAAATCACTTATAACGCCAGACTAACCATATAAATGTCTGTGTCGATAGAATAATTTTAACCATTTTGCATTTAAAATAACTTATATTTGAGCGGCATCAGCTTCGTGGCTGTAAGCTAAGGCAGCGGCGGAGTGATCTGCGAGAAAATAGTCCCTCAAAATGCGGTAATTCATGTGATACAAGGTCAGTTTTATTTAAAAAATTATTCTATTAACACAGACATTTATATGGTTAGTCTGGCGTTATAAGTGATTTACCTCAGGTGCACTGTGGAGTGGGTCAGACTGTTTTTTAATGCGGGCTAGCGTTTACAATAGAAATGCTTTAGCCTTGCCCTAGCCTAGCGCAACTAGACTCTTCAAATATAAGGACTGCATGAATTTAAGAAAAAAATATCTCCAGACATCAACAACGCTCTGGATAACTAGGAAATGAGGCCCTATGTCAAAAATCCCGAAGTATCCCTTTAATATAGAGACTGCAGTTACGTATAAGACCTGAGGTGGCAGTAGCGAGTATACACATGACCAACTTGCATCTAGTCCCTTTAACTACTTGGCAACACTAGATCTTTGGACGTGGCAGAAGCTTATTGAAACAAAGCCACAGTGAATGTGTGCTGTGATGAAAGCTGAAGGTGGTCCAACTAAATATTAGAGTGTGCGTCCGTTTGTATGTGGCGGCTGTTTTCTTTTTGGGTCAGGGTGTGAACAATTTCTAAATTTGCAACTAGACACCAAGAAAGCTCCTAAACACCAAAGTTACATTGAATCATCCCATTTTCTTTAAGTCCATGCTCATATAACACTTTATGTACAGTCCAAAATGCACACAGACACACACTCTGGATACTTGCAGAGTTCAACCGCCCTCCTTGACACCTGCTCTGGCAAAGAAAAATCCATACATTTTCCCCATAGACCAGTTGTTCATAATCTTTTCAGAGTAATATCTTGTAAAATAATTGACCGGACGAAAACAGACCTAAAAAGGGCTGTCTATACTGGAAAAAGAATAATAATCCTAAGGAAGAAATTACATAAATCTACTTGAATTAAGAGATTAAATCGAAAGTTTGAGCAGATTTGGTCTGGTCTTAGAGAAGATAAAACCTCTTTTTTTCTTAATTAAGTGAAAAAACAAATCTTTTTCAAAGTAAAAGTTGATTTGTTTGATTTCAAGTGGGATATAAGCTTGTTCCAATGGCTTTAGCATTTTAATCTGATCTTATATTAGTTCAAACCGACTCAAAATCAACATAAAGAACTTCTATTCAAATGATTTTAAGCCATTTATCTCATTTAAGATAATATTTCCAGTGTAATATGTCTAAACTGACTGACATGCAACTTTGAACACTGGAGATTAATAGAAGCATATCGCCAAAAGTTCTACATTTTGGGGATTTTCTCAGCCACTTATCGCATCATATCAGATTAGCCTTCATAGCATCTTTAAACACGTAATATTTGAATTCTGAAATGGATTTTTACTTCCCAAACCGGAGCAGGATTCAATGGACTGCGGAGAACGTCGAGCTCCACAGACGCCTGAAATCGCTGCGATTCTAAACGAAACCTGTCACTTATTTTTACAAGATGCTCAGACCATAGACCATAGACCGTTAAAAAGAATAGACAACTCCTCCTCACTCCTCCCCGTTTACCATAATGACCACGTTCGAGGGGAAATCATGGCGGATTTACAGACTCCTCCTCCCCTGCTCTGACGAAGCATATTCCTAAAAAGGGCGGGATCTTCACTGTAGACTCGGCCCTTGCGTGACGTGTAGCTCGCGCAGCTCCAATGCTAACAGTCCGACCCTCATTAAGTACGAGATTTCAAAACATTTTCTTTCGATAACCAGCCTGGTTTCTTTAAAGGGGGGGTATTATGTAAAATCGACTTTTTCAAGCTTTATATCATGTTATTATGTCACTCCCTCATTAAACACATGCCTGGAGTGTTGCCTTGGCTCATTCACATATTTTTGAGTAATCAGTAAAAACTTAGACGGCAGCCATTTTAGGTGTAGCTATGCCTCAGTCCTCCTAGGAACGCCCCCACCTCCTGGAGACGCCTCTGGACCTTTCGTCACCAGCCAAGCCACCAACCACTGCTCCTCAGCTCAGCAGAGCCCCCTCCCGCACAGTAGTGTTGTTTAGATGCCACAGCAGTGTGCTGAAGGGGGCGTGTCGGAAAGCTTCTTAAAGAGACAGAGGCCTATTTCAAGACGTTCAGTACAGCCATTTTGAGAGAGCAATTTTATTCAAGGCAGTTATTTTAATTTACTGCATATACAGACCAACAGAAGGTTACGTCATCATCGTAGTATGCTATAGACTGCTGCTATGTGATTGAAAAAGCATAATACCCCCTCTTTAAAGTTGTTTTTAACGTGTCTAAAGTTCAATGCTTTTCAATGGGACACTAGCGGCTATATGGAGGTACTACGGCAATGGCGGCCTCCAGTGTTGTGGTCGTAAAGCAGAGCAGCCAGCGGCCAGTGGCTCAGACCCACAATAAAAAACACCTCTGGACAACCGCGACAAAACGGGAACTTCAGTTGTGCCGAACGACGACAACACGAACAAAGGCAATCACATTCCCAAACTGTGGACATCGCAAGCGTATCATGGGACTCTCGTGCAACAAATGATGAGGACACGCTGAGGTCAAAGCATGCTCGGCGTATCCCGCGGCCCCACCTCTTCCACTTCTCCCTCTTCTTCCTCCTACAGAAGATAAAGTCAAGGTTAAGGACAAAGCACAAAACTACCTAAGCGTGGAGCTGAGACGTGGGAGAGAATGGTTACGCTTGTGCCCCCCGTGAGCGTCTACACGTGTGGAGAAGAATGGACAGGGCAGACGGGACAGAGAGAGAGAGAGAGAGAGAGAGAGAGAGGAGTGCGGGACGGGGGTGTGAAGGTCACAGACGGGAGAGTACCTCGCTGCCGAGCTCGTCCTCCTGCAAGAGAGGGACGGACAGGTGGACACGGAGGCAAGAGGCAAAGCAAAGCAACGTGGAATGTTTCAGGACAGACGGGTTTGTAAGTCAAATGTAAAGCTTTTTAATGTCCTTTTTAAAGCTCCATTGCTATATTTTATTTCTGCGGATTTAACCTCTTAACCCTCACCTTAACTGAGCACATTTTCTCCAGTTCGGCTTCACCCCAGTCTGAAAGCTTTTTGCTTATAGAGTTCGGGAATGTGATGTCATATCGCTAAGCATGATGGGATTAGCAGCAATTGTAAACTAATGGAGATTTTAAAAGTTAAATTACTGGAGTTATTGTTCACATTTAAAACACTTGGACACCACAGTGAGTTAGATGTATTTACCAGCAGTAACTCAGCAGCTAACGGAGTTGTTCCACAGCTTTTTTCTCCACTTTTTATACTGTTTTTAGCTAATGTTAGTCAATGGAAATGTATGCTAACAGCTGCAAAGATGGCGCATCTCCATGGTAACTGTGGAATTTCCCAAACTCTATACAGCATAGTGTAACGCCTAATTAGAAAGCTAAGACCGCTATGACCGCGTCGTTACCGCATCGTCACTTTGCGTCGTTGTATTTTTGACGCCATTTTGTCACTTTTTTGTCGCTGTGTTGTAAGTTTACTATTGCGTTTTTTTATGTTTTTGTTTTGTTTTTGTCACATTTTTGTTGCTTTTTTTGTCACATTTTTAATGATTTACTTCACGTCTTTTTGTCACATTTGTCGATTTTTTTTAACGCTTTTTTGTAACTTTTTGTCACATTTTCATCACTTTTTTAATCTTGTTTTGGTCACTTTTCATAAGTTTTCTATTGCGTTTTTGTAACTTTTTTAGTACATTTTTGTTAAGGATTTTGTCGCTTTTGGTAACTTTTGGTTGCTTTTGTGATGTTCATTCGTTGCGATCTCACCCTCGTTTAAGTCTGGTTTTCGTCGCTATTTTTCATGACACTTTGAGATCTGGGTAGGGTGACCAGATTTTCCAACATTAAAAACCGGGACACAATGGGGGTTTTGAGGGCTAGCCAAAGTGCGACTTTTTTCACCCACGTTGAACCCACGTCCTGTTTATAAAAGTCTAATCTCAATTAAATGGACCAATCAGCATTGAGATGATAGACCTTTCGTTGTTTAATTGGTTCAGTCAATAAGCAAACTTTGTATTTGACACACACGTGGCCTGAAGTCATTACATTTCAAGTCAAATAGCTGCTCTAGGCGTGGTACTGGGGAAAAACCGGGACACCTGGGACAGAGCTTGTGAAAAGAAAATACACTATTTTACATCTTGTCTCACAAATTCAATTCTGTTTTGGGACTAACGATTCTATGGTAACAAAACACAAAAGAAGATAACTTAACTTATAGATTTACTCACGGTGGAGGTTACTATAAAACAATGCAATCTGTAAAAAGAGCCAAAGATATATAATACTGGGTCAGGTCAATCTACCTCAAGCTCTCGAAGCTCTTCTTCCTCCTGAGGGGCAGACAGAAGCAGGTCAGCGAGCTGAAACAGCCACAAACCAGCAGCAGACACATGAACGACTAAAGTGTGTGTGAGAGCTAACAGAGAGGACAGAGGAGGAGGAGGAGGTCAGGAGCAGCAACAGAACTGGGAAGGAATGAGAGGTTGTTAGCAATGAGAGAAGAGACAGGGAAGTGAAGTAAATAAAGAGAAAGATCAAGGCCGAGAAGTCCTCAGCCCAAACCCATGGAGTCTAGACTTGGTTACCTCTGAACGCAACTCCTCTTCCTCCTGTGGAGCAAACCAAGTGATGGAAGAAAGGCCAAACTAAACGTGTGTGTAAGACAGAGTCAGGGGAACCGGGAGAATGTGCCATCACAGACATACAGTATGTGAGTTGTATTAAAACTTCATTGCACTGGTGTTATCACGTCTGGGGTCTGCTGTTATCATTCATCAGTAAGTGCGACTTCGGGACATACTGTACTGTGCATTCTCTTCACGCATGTTAGCGGTCACAGTGAGACAGCGCAAACTACAGATGGAGATAAGAGTTTGAAAATCCCACGTGGCGTCTACAGAGAGAAATGAGGTGTTGGTATTAACAAAGTGGATGCATCGCGCTAAACTTAAAAATACCAAAAGATCTACTGCTGAATATTTAGAACAGGGATCTCAAACCAGCAGCTCACCAAAGACTTCCACATCTCTACACCCGTGATAACTCACATTTTAGATGCATTTTCTGTTTGTTCTGAACACATGCTGAACACAATATGTGAACAGTTCAATATTGTAAAGCATAAGGACTAAAGTCAAGCAGTTTTCTTTAAAATACAAGCTTGGCAACTAATTCTCCAGGGTGAACTCCACCTAAGTCGCATTTTACACAAGTGTTATTGATGAATAAGTAGCTTCTTGTTGTGTAAAAGTAGCTCGCTGGGTAAAACAGGTTTGAGACCCTTGATTTAGAACATAGAAACTCCCCTCATTAAAGGCATTGTACTGACACAGTTACACACAAATAAACGAATAAATCCAACACTAATGCAGTGGTTCTCAACTAGGCAGGTTTTTGGACACTGTATTTTCCGGTCTGTAAGTCACTTTTTTTTTTTAAGTTTGGGTGTGCGACTTATACTCAGGTGCGACTTGTATATCAAAATATATAATTTCACATGTTTGTTATGTTTACACTGACAGCAGCTAGAGGGCGCTGTAGGCTTGTGTCGCTGTATCTGCTGTTCCTGTACCACTGAAGATTTAAAAAACGGTAATCGAGCAGCAGAAAGAAAATGAGTGAGAAACTTGTGAGGGACTGGGGAACAGCAGAGGTTACTCTTACTGCAATGAAGAAAATGAAAAAAAGCTAATTGCGGGCTAATAGCTAGATGGCCACAGAGGAACAAGTTCACAAATGGGTGCTTGAACAACGTGCTGCCTGGAGACACTTGCAAACGGTGCAGTTACGCCTCCATGCCCCCACAGTTGCCAAGGCTGGTGTGACTTAACGTATATATGTTTTTTTCTTCTTCATTATGTGTTTTTTGGCTGGTGCGACTTACAGTCCAGAAAATACAGTATATAATTATAACAATGCATTATTTAGTAGCACAGTATGAGCCTGGTATTCGTTTGATATTTATTATAAACATGACCCAGTTTTGGGAACAAACCCACTGCTTTGGAACCACTGCACCAATGCACGTGTGAAAAGACAAATCGAGTCGGTTCATACCTCTCCTTCCTGCCAAAAGATTTTTTTTTAAATGAATGAATTGTTCTAAAGAGCCTGAAGTCCTTGAGATAATGTCACTATATTTAAGAGTTCTTACCTGTTCCTCCTCTGCAGCGGCCTGCTGAAAGAAAACACAAGAAACAGCGTTAAAATCCCTCAGTGAGATCATGATTATATGAACACATTATAAATACGGAATGTTTCAGGGTCAGCAGAAATAATGACACAGACGCACAGGTCAATGACGGGAGAAATGAAAACACAACTGGGAATGTTGCTTTTGTTAGTAACAGGTTCACGTATGAGTGGGGAAAGAGGAACGGATTACAAGGGAAACGTTCGACATAATTCGTATGATGTGGAGATGACAGTCAAAGTGCAGAGTTGCATGAGGGAAACTGTTGCGTGTCAGAAGATGGAGGTGCTGCAGTGGGAAAAGAAGGAACTCATAGTTAGTATTCACGAAAATGATTACAAATAGGGCTGCACGATTTAGGAAAAATATCAAAGTCTCAATTGTGGCATTTATGCGCATTTTTGAAGATTGTTGGAGAAATCTAAACAGCCACACTGGTCAATCAAAACATCAGACTTTTCCTACTTTATACAAGCGGTATAGTGTTTGTGATACTCTTTTTGAAGGGAGTTCCAGAGTGTGTTTACACGCGCTTGAGTTTCCGAGTCCTGGTTATGACAATACCCTGGATATGTTTACATGAGTCAGAGAAATCAGGATACACTCAAATCCCTGTTTACATGAGCAACTTGTTTTATCCTGTTCTTCTTTGATTGCACATTTTCCTGAGCGTTTCTTGAGAGATGAAGTAACAAGTGAATTTCTCCATTGTGAGATCAGTAAAGTTCTACCTTATCTTATCTATAACAGTATCATGGATATTTAGGCTCCAAAGTGGGACGAGTCGGACATTTCTCTAAACACGGAAACAAAAACTATCAGAGGAAGAGTGAGACTGTAGACCTTTGTCACAGCTTCAGTGACAGATGTGAACATTGGAAAAAATATACAGCGGTGGCTCTTGCAAAAGCGCTGACATCCACTGAAGCTCCAGAAAAAGCTCCACAAAAGTGGTTGTTTGGGTAGCTTACTGCAATGTTATTTACAAGATAATTTTAAAAGCCCAGGTACCAGAGACAATCGCTGTGTAAATGCTGTGTTTGTTGTTACATGCTCAGTACATCCGCAGTGGTGAGGAACCAGGAGTCTGTGTTTATATGGCACATCCGGGCAATCACAGTGGTTACGTTTACATGGAGACCAAAAATCTGATCATAATCTGATTTCTGGAGTTCTCCGATTATTGAAGAGACATTATCTGATATTCATACAGTATAATCTGATTTCTTCCTGATCTTTCACACGAGTGCCTAACCAGGAAAATACAGCAAAAAGGCCAAAATCACATAAAAAAGACTAAGATTAAAAGATATAATAAAAAGTAGTAGTATACATTTTTTTTAAAGAGGGGGTATTATGCTTTTTTCAATCACATAGCACCAGTCTATAGCATACTACAATGATGACGTAACCTTCTGTTGGTCTGTATATACAGTAAATTAAAATAACTGCCTTGAATAAAATTGCTCTCTCAAAATGGCTGTACTGAACGTCTTGAAATAGGCCTCTGTCTCTTTAAGAAGCTTTCCGACACGCCCCCTTCAGCACACTGCTGTGGCATCTAAACAACACTACTGTGCGGGGAGGGGGCTCTGCTGAGCTGAGGAGCAGTGGTTGGTGGCTTGGCTGGTGACAAAAGGTCCAGAGGCGTCTCCAGGAGGTGGGGGCGTTCCTAGGAGGACTGAGGCATAGCTACACCTAAAATGGCTGCCGTCTAAGTTTTTACTGATTACTCAAAAATATGTGAATGAGCCAAGGCAACACTCCAGGCATGTGTTTAATGAGGGAATGACATAATAACATGATATAAAGCTTGAAAAAGTCTATTTTACATAATACCCCCCCTTTAATAATTACAAAAGTTACCCATGAAATAAAACTCTATTTAGTTTGTAGAGTAAGTGTGCTGCTGACAGTCGAGTGGCTTAGGCTGCTCCACATGTGCAGAACGTTACTACCTCCTCAGTGTTGTGAGTGGATTCTCCGATATCTGAAGAGAATGTAAACACGTCAGATCTGGTTATTGGGCTATCTGATTTCTCCAGTTATCTGATTTCTTTGGACCATGTAAACGTAGCCAGTGAGAGTATCCTGGTTTCTCATAACGATGCTATTGTCTTATCCAGGAAATGTAAACACACTCTGCGCTAACCTCAATTTCCCAAACCTATCACAAAAATGTAACAAATACTGTGTGATGCACGAATGAACAAGACGCGTTGCAAAACAAAATGGTCGCTCTCGAGGCCAAGCATGTCCAAATTACCAGGGACGACACTGAGGGGGAGAAAGAGGGAACAGAACGTTGGAAATTAGTCTGAATGAACTTGGAATGAAAGATTAGACACTGAGGGGGGGGAAAGGAAACAAAAATGGTGGCTTTGACATTCAGGAAGCATTCAGACGTGGAGGGGGAGGCAGGAGGACAGATGGATGGAGCGAGATGGCATTACTGTGTCCTCTGTGACCTCTTCTGTGTCTTCATCTGCGGCTGCTTCCTCTTCATCTACTGCCTCCTCCTCCTCCTCCTCTTCACCAGCCTCACCCTCCTCCTCAGCCTCCTCCTTGTGGGCGTCTCCGTTGCGCTCCTCCACCGGCACCTCCTTATTGCCAGCCGGGAAAGAATAAATCATTAGCAAAGCACGCTGGTAATTGCGGACAACAGTGGCATTCGGACTCCAAAACCGCACGACAGGGGAGAGTAGGGAAAGTGGAATGGCGGTCAATAGGGGGCGACAGTGCTCTGAGGAGTGCAACTCAAGTCAATGGGATCAGTAACAAGTTATATGTTATGTTATGTTATATTTGTTTTGTCCACCTTCAGTTAGTTTAGTTTTCTGGCATTTCTGTGAAAGTGACCCTGAAAATTGGGAAATGTATCATTAAAATCATTCCCGTGAAGAATTGGGAAGCGGAAGGTTAGCAATGAATTTGGACCACAACTAACATTTTAATTCAGTGGCTTCTTCTTTCAATGTTTGTGATAAAAAATAATAATAATAACAAATAAAAATCTGGTTTAGCTGAGCGCATTTTTTCCAGTTTGGTTTTACCCAAATCTGAAAACTTCTTGACTGGAGCTTACAGCCTTTAGCCCAGTGTAATGCCTCATTTGAAAGACCTACAAAACTGGTCGTGACTTTTTGCTGTTTTTCCACATTTTTTAAGCGTTTTCATCTCTTTCTTCTTTTTCTTGTTTTTGTCGCGTTTTTGTCACTTTTAAATTGTGATATTGTTGCTTTTCCGGCATGTTTTGTTGCTTCTTTTGTTGCTTCTTTGTCCGTTTTTTGGGTGGCACTTTTTTAATCACTTTTTAATATTGTTTTTGTCGCTTGTTGATTGTCTTTTTGTTGCTCTTTTTAGGTCACTTTTTGTTGTATTTTCATCCTCGTTTTCGTCTCTTTGTTTTGACGCTTTTTTTCAAGAAGCTTTTAGATTTGGGTGAAGCCAAACTGAAGAAAATGTGCTCGGTTCAGGTGGGGTTAAGAGGTTAAAGCCGGGTGTAAACTGCGCAATTTTTTACATCTTATAAGATTTTTAGATGTCACATTGCGAGACGGTGAAAAACCTCAGGACACGCCCCTGGAGTGAATGAATAATGTGATGTAAAGTGTCTTAGTGAGTCCAAAAAGATCAATATAAATCCAAGGCTGTATTATTAGTGCTTTATTATTAAGGATTTAAGGTGAGACACTGCAGGAAAAATACTATTCACTGGGATTTAAAAAAAAGATCTGAAGCATTTTATTATGTCACTTCCTTACTCTAGTCTCCAGTGACACCATCTCCACTTAAAGTAACACATATACAACTAAATATTGAATTTAACAATGTTTAGATGGTTTATTTCATTCTCATTGTTACATAAATTCACCTGCAGTGTCTTCCCTTAAAGTAGAAACTTCTTATAAATTTTGTTAACAACATCAAGAAACCCATATGTTGGACTCAGTGATTGTTATAAAGAACCTTTTACACACAGCAATTCAACTTGAAAGCAACACTATGCAATTTGAGAGAATCGTCTCCTACTGCGACACCATATGAGGAGTAATGAACTTAAAAAAGAAGTTGTCTATAAAATGTCACAAAAAGCAATACAACTCTAGGATCTAAGGAGACATAGTGTTGCTTTTAGTTTTGTGTAATACTTCCGCTTCTGTTTCTGGATTAGATGACCGATACATCGCGGAAACATGCACAGATGTGGAGAAACTGTTAAGGGGAAAAGGAAAGTGACTGTAAGAGAAAGAAGGGAAATCAAATTTAAAAAATGTTACTATTGAATCATCTGGGGCTTCATCTGTATTACTGTCTTCCGCATGTGTCCCATTCTCCACTATGTGAGCCGGGTCCGCTTGCTCCACTTCCTGTGCCAAGAAGAACGGGTCAGAATAAAGTCCGTTATAAGCTCAAATAAATGCTGTGGACCACCGTAAATGTTCCAATGATGACTAGAAATACATCATAAAGCATAGATCCCCAAATATTCACAGATGAGCGATTGTTATATTGTTATATCTTATTTGATGCATGGATTTCTGAGCCCTGCATAAACAGTGTGATATTTTATCTTCTCAACAAAACCTGATGCAGAGGTCCATCCAGCAGGGGTGAGTCATTTTCATGCCCCAGAGTGAAACAATTGAGACACCTAAAATGGCTGCCGGTACTTGATCCACAAGAGTCGTACCATTTTAAGGTAAGAAAACCTTTCAAAGTGTAACATATTTCAAAAGGAATGTTTAGACGATTGATGCAATGTAAAACTTCTCAATATTTCACAACTTGGGATGTAAATGTGCGGATCAAATTTGATACGGCAGGTCATATGATAATGATATAGGTCATTTATTTGCAAATCTGATCATTGGAATGTATTGCATTTTAATGCTTTCAATGAAGAAACATCCACTATTCATATATTTAGGTCAATAAATTAAAGGCACACTGCGTAACATTTTGGACTATACTGTTGCCATCAATACAAAACATGCTCCTAATGACCAGCTCAACACAGAAAATGCAGTGGGTAATCAAAGAATGGATCTGGATGAGAACCAAACCTATTTAAATCTCAAATACTGATGACTTTACTCCACATCTCCATGGAGACGTCCCCACTCCCAGTAAAGTTACAGTCATGTCTTAGGAAGGGGGAACCGCTCACAGCAAAAGCACATGTTTGTTTGTACATTTATGAGGTATTTTACAATGATGAAAATATCGGCCATAAAATAAATGCTTGCATTTCAATTTAATTTATTGTGTAACATTCTATGTAGTGTAGCTTTAAAAGGTTTAAATGACACAATTAGGAATGTTAAAGTAAAATGATTTAAGTTTACTTTTCCCAACTATTTCTCAGAAGGTTGCATAAACACTCCAGTTTTTAACAAGTTTATTATTTTATTTTTTTAGCGGTTTATCATGATTTGGGCTTTACATGGTTGATATAGGGTTAGCATGGCAGCATGTGCTGAATCATCTGAGCATTTTGACAGAAACTTAAACACTACACAGGGGTAGTAGGTCCCTCAAAACATGAGGGAACTAGGACCTTGGACTTTAGCACTTTGACCATGTATAATGTTCAACATTCTTTTGACTACTTTTATGTATTTTATAATTGTATATTGTGCATAGTTATGCTTCTTAAAATGATATATGCTATAGGCCCAGATTTGGTCGATAAAGCAACGCTCAAAAAATATGATTCAAACAGTTTTAGAGAGTGGTTCAGGTGGATGATTGGAATGAATGATGTCACCGGGTCAGATATAGGCCAACTGTGGATACTATTGTCTCAAACAGTACAGCACAAAGAGGAATGTGTCTGAAAACAAACATGTCAACCTTCCACAAAGTATTTTACCTTTGATCCAGGAGGCGGTGGGAGCCCCAGGAAAGAAAACACTGCGTTATCTTCTTTGGCATCAAAGAATGTCTCGTAATCCTGTAATAGGACATAAGATACATTAGATGCATTAATACTGTATATATCAAACACATTACATTTTTATGTATGGGCTAATGGATCAGCCCAGTCTAAACTTACTCCACAGTAGCTCTCTTCGTTGAAGATCTGTGGGGGCAGAGGGATCCCGTTGGATGGTTTCTTTTCTTCTGGAACGTTCTGCCTCATCCACATGCGGTTCTGCTCGTTACAGGCGATGTCCAGTTGAGTGTAGTCCACTTTAAGAGCCTCCAAGAAGCCCACCACATCCTGCTGCTTCTTCTTGATCTAAGATTACAATATTTAACATGAGGTCTCTAGAAACCTAGTTCTTATAAGAGCAGACCTGAAACTTTTATCATTTATTCTTCACAATACTCGCTCAAAAGAAGTTGGCATAAAAAAAAAAAATTAATTAGTTTTTATTACAGCACACATTTGCTGTGGCACCACTATGCAAAGCCTTGTCCCAAAGATTCTCAGTGGGTTTAAGGTCTGGATTCTGTGGTGCCAATCCATGTGTGAAAATGTCTCATGCTTCCTGAACCACTTTTCACAGTTCAAGCCCAACGAAGCCTGGCATTGTCATCTTGGAATATGACAAAAAACATAGATGGAATAACCTGGTCATTCTGTATATTCAGAAACAGTCAAATGCCATCATTTTTGGACACATACAGTATGTTGCTGAACCTAGACGTGAGCAACCCCATACAAATCCAGTTCATGGCACCTTTATTTATTTGTGTCAAAGCTGTGTATATTTAACATTAACATTTATTTATTTATTGATTTTACATTAAAAAACACAACTGTTAAAAATGAAAATAAGGTATACAATCGAAAGTACATATATACCATAAACACATTAGGCACATGTAACCAAAATTTCCTGGGCCTAAATTTAGTTAGAATCCATGGCTGCCACTTTAGCACAGGAGACTGCAGCTAATTCACTTAACTAATGAAAGGACTCCCTCTTGCTGTGGCCCAGAGAGCCACCATGACACCTCCAAACAACCCAGTTATTTTAGCTTTGTCAAAATAGCAAAATGAATTAAGAAATAAACACTCGTAAAGACAACGTCTTTGGCTTTTATAATTTTCCGCAGAAGGCACGTTTATATAGAAGGAATGGATTGTAAAAACACAATGCTGTGGGTCGTCACTAACGGGGTTTGCGGAATGGAAGTTTGTGAGACCCCTTTCTAGAAAGCTCTACGCGTAAAACTTGCGTAAACAACAAAATAAGCAATGCACCTGCATCATTACTCATATATAAGAATAAAGTGTGATCACGTAGGGTTAATAGCAATGTTTTTCGCTGCACTTTACAAGACACAACTATTCGAACTTTGTAGCTATTCATGCACAGTCCCAAGCACCATTACGCACGCTTACCGCAGTGGATCCTGATGAAGTGGCGAGAAATACTTTGATAACCATTTTGGAGCAATTTAATTTCGTAGACTGTGGGCAACAAGTGGGATCTTAAAGGAGCAGGGTGCCTCTTCTATTATTAGAGCACGACTAGAGCTGAGACATAGCCCTGGGAACGCATACAGGCATGCGCTCACACACACACTCTAACGCAGGACCTTGGTCTATTTTTGTCCCCAAACTCCAATCAGGACACGGTTGGCTGGTTGGCCCCCAGTGGCTTTGCAGCGAACGCACGGATTGGGACCTTCAGCTGTCTGTCGGCCCGGGACACTGGCGACAGGAGTTCATATATGGGTAACACCCTGACCACCCCACTGAGGCTTTGGTTTCAAGCTGAAAACTGGAGACTGAATCACCCAGCCTTGATTTTTGCAGTCAAACAAACTGCAGTAATGCAGTGCTCCCTTCACACTCACAAGTAATTACCATCTGAAACCTGATGAGTGATAAAGTACAATGGGCAGGGTATTTGCAATTTTATTATCATCTTTTATTAAAAGACGTTTAGTGTTTGATATTCTCAAAACATGATAAAAAGGTAGATGACTTAAAATAAATAACATACATTATCAAAACAAAATCCAGTGTCATTTGCCATAATCACATTACATTTTACAATATGGAAAGGCCTCCCCTTAATGCACTGCATATGAAGTGGCCAGAGCAGCAAAACAAAACAGGTAACACTATGTAGGACCATGTCCCTTTAAGAAGTTTGTTTAGCTCACAGCACTGAGACCTAGAGTGACAACTTTGTTGCAAACCACCAACCAGCACGTGATGCCCACACCGCCTACAGGGAAATGAAATGGATAAATAATTATACAAGTATTTGAGAATATATAGGTATTTTGTAGATTAGTATTTAGTGAGGTTGGTTACCTGCAACTCCTGTGGGGAAGGCAACAAGGCGCTCCACAGGAGCTATCCAGCGACTGGGGACCACAGTGACGGGGTCAGAGTAATACTTCCATATCAGCGAGATCATCAGAGCTCCCTGAAAACAATCAACCGAAAGAGAAACTCCTCTGAAATCAGCAACACATTCACACAGTGGCTGTAAAACATGAATTTGCCAGTTTTTTTTTATATAAATACAAATTACCTGTAAAATATAAAATATGATGTTCACAACCCACTTCATCTTGGCTTGTTGTGCCGTTCTTGATTTAACTATAAACACGGAAAAACAAAAGTCATGTAAAACATTAGGGATGCACCGATCAGATACTAGTATCGGATATTGGAGACGATACTGGAAAAAATATGATATTGGGCATCAGCTACAAATATCCGATACTGAACCGGTACCAGTTTTGGCTCTCCACGCTTTAGAAACGCAATTTTCACCAAATAAATCTAAGTGAATATGGGCATGGGTAGAACCTGGAAAATTCAGTTGCTGAATTAGTTTTAACCTCCGCAATCATATTTTTGATCGCCGCGCAAAATGCCGACAGCTAGTGGAAGCATGCTAATGCTAACGCCAACTAATCAAGACTGGGCCAGAAACTATGAATGAAATACCTAAAGTAGCCTAATAAAATAAAATCGGCCACTGCTGGAGCGGCCAATTTTAGTTTATGAAACACTGAACATATTTGTAATGATCAGATCACTTTATGTGAGCTGTTTATATTAATGTAAAATAGCCTGTCCCAAGGATAGTGTTCAAAATCCTTGTTAAATGTTTGTCCATTAGTTTATTAATAGATATAATTGATAACGGATCTGTAAAATACTTTATTGATCTCACAATGGAGAGAGGACCATTCAATTTTCACTCAGAGAAAGCCACTTTTAAGAAAGTCTCTTAGTATCGGTTAATATCGGATATCGGCAGATACTCAAACCCCCAGAATCGTTATCGGAAGCAAAAAAGCTGGATTGGTGCATCTCTATAAAACATAACATCTTTACAAATATATTAAGCTGTTTAATGTTTAACAATAGTTTAAAAACAGCAGAGCTACTTTTAACTATTGAAGGAGCACATTGGAAAATAATCTGGACAACACATAAGCCATAGCAGATGTTTTTGGCAAATGTAGTGACTAAAGTTAAAGCCCTCCCTCTTGTGCTTTGCTCAAGTAGATCTATGTGTAGTCAAGGATGGTAGTCAAACAGCTGACAAGCACTCACTCAGTAATGCGGCTTGACGGTAATTCTTAAGACCTTAATGTCAGCGACAGTATCCACTCTGGCCTCTTACCGTGTGTTTTCAGTTGGTCTGTCAACTTGTTGATCTTGCGCTCCAGCCGGGCATATCTCGCAAATTCATCCATCATACTTATGGAGGTCTGCTCCCTCTTGAGATCTTGAATTTCAGCTCTCATTTCATTCTCCTGCTCAGCATCCTTTTGCACCATTTTGGACAACTTCATATAAAACATAAAAACAAAGATTATTAGAATCTGCCCCAAATAATTAAATCAATTATATTTAAGATTTGGCTTATAAAGTCACTGTTTCCCCTGGTTTGACTTTTTGATTACAACAGTTGTTTTTGGCACTTTCCCTCTTCCTGTGTCACTAATATTTTAGAATAAGGTTAGGCAAGTTTGCTCAGTCTCTGGGGGATCTTCTTTCTAAGTCAACAGTAGGACAAACCTTTCCATGGTGGCCCAAAATTCAGGAATGGTTATGTACAAATAGTATACAAGATGTGGGTGCATACCTATGTTCCCCGGGTGCGATTTTTTTTTTTTTTTTACGTAGGTGAGTTGGTACTTCAACCAATCACAAATCATAAGAGTGAAATGTCATACATATATCAAGCTAGCCACTAACCTTAAGGATAGTGGGCTTGTGCCTAATCTTAAATCAATAGAAGTGGGGGAACATAGGTACCGGGGAACATAGGGCTGACCCCCAAGATCTCTCCATTACTATTCCTTGATTGCAGTTTCCTGTCTATTTTGCACGCCCTTGCGTGTTCTTGAGAGCTGATGTAACAAATGAATTTCTCAATTGTGAGATCAATAAAGTCCTTTCTTCTCTTATCTTCGTGTTTCTCAACGCAGATGCACTAAACAAGAATGTTGCTGGATTTTCCACAAGACAGGAACTAACACGCTTTTCTATATTTTGTGAAGGAGAGTGTATAATCAGATGTTTAGACTCTGAGTTGTGTACAATCATGTTTCTCAACATTTCTTTATACATTACCTCTTCACCACTGTAAAAAACTATTATTTGTCCATACCACAGGCATTACCCTATCAAACTAAGTAATAATAGTAATTAGGAAATTGCTGAATACCTATTATATTATGCACACAAATTACGTTATCTAGATTCTATGTGCAATAATTAGTAATAGTAGTCCTGTATGGACAGTATTGCAGGTATCTACGGGAAAAGTAAAAGTAAAATCTAACTATCTCATGTAACGGCAACTAAAATGGGTTCTGGGTATGACCACACCCTCTTGCTACAGAAAAAAACATCTGCAACAGTACATTCTGTACAATTAGCCAAGGTTTTCAGCGCCCAGCTAGCATAACAGATGGGCCATTATGCTAGCCCTGCCTTAGCAAACAAAGCATTCCCTCTTCTTCTCTACGTATTTAACTTGAAAGTAGCGATACGTTCATGTACAGGACGAGGCAAAATGCCGTACTCACAATGGACGATATGGACGGGAGAAGTGATTTCATGAGGTTGCATAAAAACACTGAGCACAACACGAGGAACCAAGCGTACCCCGCCGCCATGTTTGTTTCTCCGCCTCCGCCACGGCGCACACCAGCGGCTGCTAGCCTTGATCCAGTGATCCGCCAGCGCTGGGGGTGGGCTGCACCGATTACATAACACAGAATTAAACCATTAAACGTACACCAGTTAATTAATGAGCGATATGTCATTGATATAGGTTATTATTACAGGAAATGATGTGCCAGGGACGGTTCCTCCCAAGCTATTTTGGCCGCGCGACCCCCACAATCACCATGCCAACATACGTGAGACCCCTGATAAAAAATGAATAAATAAATGAATAAATTAACAATAATGATTATGCATAAAATCAAGCAGCAAAACGTTTTAGAACATGTTTTAAATAATATACATTTACTTATTTACTTTGTAATTTGACCTCAATTCATAAACAATTTTCATATAAGACATGTACCATCTTTAAATAATTTGAAATGTAATTTTAATTTTAATGTATTTTACTTGGGCATGAATTGAATAAAAAAATAATAATACAAAAAGTGCAAGTAAATTATGTTAAAATGCTCAGAACATAAGCAATGAAACCCTGGCTCTTCTCCCTGTACACAAACTGCTTCACCTCCAGTCACCAGTCCGTTAAACTGATCAAGTTTGTGCTCGACACCACCCTCATCGGGCTCATCTCGGACGGTGATGAGTCCGCCTACAGGAGAGAGGTGGACCGGCTGGTGTCCTGGTGCAGCCACAACAACCTGGAGCTGAACGCCCAGAAGACAGTGGAGATGATCGTGGATTTCAGGAAAGTCACAGCCCCCCACCCATCCCCATCTCCATCGTGGACTCCTTGCGTTTCCTGGGCACCACCATCACCCAGGACCTCAGATGGAAGCCAACCATCTGCTCCCTCATTAAGAAGGACCAGCAGAGGATGTTCTTCCTGCGGCAGCTGAGGAAACTTAAGCTGCCGACCAAAATGCTGGTGCAGTTCTACACGGCCATCACCGAGTCCATCCTCACCTCCTCCATCACCGTGTGGTTCCCCAGCGCAACAGACCGGGACAAGCATCGACTGCAGCGCATTGTGCTGCTGCTGAGAAGGTGACTGGCTGTGAGCTCCCATCTCACCAGGACCTGTTCACCTCCAGGACCCGGAGGTGTGTGGGTCGGATCACAGCTGACCCTTCTCACCCTGGACACGGACTATTCACCCCTCTCCCCTCAGGCAGGAGGCTACGGTCTATCCAGACCCATAAATCCTGCCACTTGAACAGTTTTTTCCCCAACCCCATCAGACTCATGAAAAGAAACAAGTCTCAGTAGCTTAGTTACAGACTCATGGATGTAATCTGCACTTGCACTGTGTGGTGTGTCCACACTTAGATCTGCTGCTATCACTTATCACTTTATATCACTTAATATCACTTTATACGCCTACACATCTGTAAATACAATCCCGCTGTTGTTCAATGTCAAATTGTTAATGCAGCACCTATAGCCTTATAAAGTTTTTTTTAGCTTATATTATATGTTTTATTTTGCTCGTTTGCACCAAGAAAAATTCCTAGTTTGTGGACCTGTTCTCAAACCATGGCAATAAAACCAATTCTGATTCTGATTCTGAAATTAAGTAAATATATGGGGAAAACAGAGAAAATGAGAGGGAACTACTAATCATGCCATTCACAAAAAAAATGCTATGAAATCATACTTCATCAAATCAATTACACTTAAAATCACAAGTCATTTATTGGTCAGCCGCCGCTTCTTTTACATGAGAGTTCCAAATTTGTTGCACATGTGCTGGGCAAACTTTGGGGAGGGGGGAAGGACAGAAAGAGCGTTGGGGCAGCTGCTGCAGTGATTGGCGTGCGCTCCTGCCCACACAGGTGAGTTGTTATAGTTTGAAAACGCGTGGCCTCGACCGCAAAGCCAATCACTGGAGCCGAGGGGCGGGTGGAGGCTCTCCCCGCCGGGTTGGTAGGATGAGGGATGAAATATACCGTGAGGTGGGATCCAATCCGGTTGCAGCTAGTTCTGGTACTGCTCGGACGTGTGCGTAATGTGCGCACTGTGTGTGTGTATGTGTACGTGACTCAGTCCTCGGGAGGTGCTTTATGTTGAGGTGCCCTCTTCACAGGCTTTACATTCAGTCTATGCACAGCTGCAACTGAGCACTCCATTGTCCTTCCGTTTCTCTCGACCCGAACAACAACCCGAGCAAACATGCCACGGAAGAAAGTAAGTTCACCTTTTGTGGAGTTGGATTTTACAGTAGGATTTACAGTGTTGGCTTTAAAAAATACAAAGACAGAGCGAAAATAGCTTTAGTTTTAACCTGCTTTGTGTGAACAATGTGTGCATGAATAAACGGTGCTTTGTGAGGTTCCGCATGTCCTGAGAGTCGTGTGCGGTGCACCTTTGCTGTTCTCAGGTCCGTCGTGGCTGCACTGTTGATACAGGAAAAGTGGCGCCTTTTTACTTGGTGCTGCGCGGCGCATGGAGTCTGCTCTTGCCAAATCACACTGTACACGGAGCATGTGTTCTCACTGCTATCGAGGAAATTGCCAGTTTTAAGGTTTTTTTTACGCGCATTGTCCAACACCTCGTTTTTTTCTTTCTTTAAACTTAACTTAAGAACAAAGGGGCGTGTAACCACTCGATATGCAGCTTCAATATGTGTCGTCTCCCCCCTGTTCAGCGCATAGAAATATGGCTGTGCGTGTTGTTTCACGTTTCTTTCTGTGTAGACCTTTTTAATACCTGTTTGTGAAGCCAACAAGTGTGGTTAATGTTTGCCCTCCAACGTCGCCTACCCTGGAGGTGTTTAGCCCTTTCTACTGGGAAGTCTGTGCACGTTTTTTTTTTTTTTTTCTTCAGCTAAGAGCGACACGCCTGGTTGGAGTTGGTCCAGAAATGTACAATAAAAGTACAAAGATTTGATTGCATTGTTTGTGTTTGGCGCACTGATTCGAGCCATTCGCACATGCTGTAGGATGGTACTGTACAGGCATAGCTGTGCTGAACCACCGTGTGTTCCTTTTGGATTTCACAATGTTTAAAGCCTTAAAACCACCCGGCTGAAATGCAGAGTAATTTCCTATTGTGTTAAACGATGACTTTTGAACGTTGCACTCCCTTCCTCCTTCGAAGACTGTACATTTTCTTTGTGACTTGAGGGAGAAGAGTGCCCATCCCCCTCGGCCTCACACACCCACTTTCACTCTCTCCTGCACAGGACTTTATTTGTCTTATTTATACTCCTTTCTTTTTCAGTCTACCACTGAGGCTGATGCAGTTGTGGAGGTATGTATAAGACACACATGAATTGTTTTTGTTTTTATAAGGCAGCATACTACTTTCTGAACCAAATGAACATTTTGTTCCCATTGTTGTCAGCTGACCTGTGATGTCATATTTTGGGCAAAAGTCATTTGTTTTGTAGTTTGGTGCAAAGACTGCATGATTCTAATAAAGCTGTACCCAATCATTTCCCCAAGTGAGCACAGTACAATAAATTTTAACGCTTTACAGCCCTGTACTTTGTGGTTGCACGATTAACGAACACCTGCAGAGGGCGCCAGAGTAGCTGATGTGGCAGCTCTTGTTTTGATAAGGAGAAATTGGCCCCACAAGCACCAAATGTATTTTACTGCGAATAACATTTTAATAAGATGTACTTTATTAATTATTAAAAACAATTGAAAACATGGTGTGTAGATTTTAACTGTTCTCTCCATTTTCAGCCAAGAAGAAAGTCTGCAAGATTGGAAGTGGTAAGTCCTTATACCCTTTGAAACCAGATCATTTTTGTTAATTAACTTATCCTTTACATTACCTAAAATGTTTGTTTTTGTTGCAGAAACAATCAGAACCGGAGCCAGTTAAGAAAAAGGTAAAGAAATTGTTCAGAAAAGTGGAGAGGTTTTCAAAGTTGTCAAACTGAGGAAGATTTGTGGCGCAGTAGAGAAGTGGTTAGCGCCAACACTGGAAGGTTCACGTTGGGGACAGGACTCTCAAAATAATAATCTGAACCTCAGTGGGACTATCCTGTTTAAATTAAGGTCAAATAAACCTTTTGACTGAGAGGTGTAATGTCTTTAAACAACCCAGTCTAAATGACAACTCTGAAAACTTCTGTCAAAGTGCGATGGAAACGTGAGGACAACAGCGAGCCTTCTCCAGTTACTCCCAATAAATTTGTATAATAGTAATGGACATTGGTTTGAAAGGTTTTTTCTTTTTCTGGCAGACTCCTGCTAAACCTAAAAAAGCAAAGGAAACGAAGGCCAAGGCTGCAGAGAAAGAAGTAGAGGATCCCCAGGAGGAGAAGGAGGAAGACGCTCCTGCAGAGAATGGAGACGCCAAAGCAGATGAGGAGGTATGATGTTGCATATTTGTGATTGAAAGAGGTCGTATGCAAAATCATCCATCAAATTAAGGTTTATGATGCTGTAACTTCTTCAAAAACATAATGTAGCTGCAGTACAACTTTGCTTCATTCACGCAGTTAATTCTGCTTAATTTGGTCATAATTTCTTCCACTGCTAAAGCACTCAGATCTGTATTTCCTGGTTTTAATCTCTGGATGATTTCCCCCTGTTGCCAACAGAGGGCGCTCCAGCAACGCGTTAGAGGCTTAGAAGTGCAGCCCGGCTCTTTAAATGCCTTTTCATATAAGGAGTAATTGACAGTGTAAGATGTGATGACGCTGATCGGTGTCATATTAACACAGATTTAATTGTGTAAAAAGGGGAATACACTAAAGCTCTATGCTCAGATAATGGGTTTTATTACAAATACCAAGCAAGAATAATTCATTTCATACCATATGAAAATCCTTTATCTGTGTAATATGCTTCACCAGTGTCATTGGATTATAGCTTTGATGTTTTCAATCAATTGGTTCATTGAATAACTAGATTAATCGATCAAAATACCGTAACCATTAGCTGCAGCACAAAAATGGGAACTGTCATTGCCGAAGTCCCCAAAACTAACTGAGTTGTTTGTGCAGGAGGCTGAAGCTGAAGAAAAGGAGGACACAGCTGAGGAGGAGGGCGAGGAAGAGAAAGCGGAGTAAATCCTCGATGTCACCCACCACCTTCTACCTTATTTGTAGGCAGCACAGAGAATCTCTATTTTCTTAAAACGGCAGTGTTTTTAGGGATATTTTAACTACAAACTCCAGTTTTGTGGTTCCAGTGAAGGGACGTTTGTCTGTGTTGGGAATACTTCTAGCTTTGTGGCCTTAGATTTTAGTTTTGTTCATCAGAAATCACTCACTGAACTGGAAAACCTGGGCGAGGGCATTTCCAGAGGTGTTTTGTAACCTGTACTGTTTGATTTTAATTCATTCATTATGATTCCAGTGTTTTAGCGTCTTTGAAAGGTTTACAGTCGTGTTGTATGCTATACTTTTTTACAATGCTTTTTTGTTGAAATGTATTCAGTACAACTGGAGGTAGGGTTTCATATCTTTGTATCTTTTTTTTTTTTTATATATATATTTTTTTGTCAGCATTAAAAGAATATGCACAGGTGCTGTGAAACCAATATTTTCTTTGCATTTAATGGTACATTTAAGAATGAACTGCATGTTCTGAACTGTGCCTAAAGTGTATTTGTTGTGTCATTGCTAATCCTTCAAGGATCATTGTATTTGGGGAATTCCTATGTTTATTGGATTTCTCCAACAATGTACAATTTCAAATAAAAAGTTGAAAAATAAACTTGTAAAGTTGGTACAAATCAGTAAAGTGATTATTTCTTTACCTTATTTTAGTACAAGTTCAGAGTTGGTCTATATTGTGTATAGTTATAACTGGCTCATCATTGTATGGGAATTATAAGCTCGCAGGATAAGGATGTGAATGTGCAGAAAACTAAACCAAACATGGGAAGTAGAAATATTTAGTGTCATGAAATTTTAAGTTATGAAACTTAAAACGGCAGTTAAAATGTAATATTTTAGATGACGTCATGTGAAGCGCTATAGTGACCTTGCCAGGGGGGGCGGTCTGTGCGACTAATTACACCATCTAAACGGTCTTATTTATTTTCTTTAATGTTTCTTTAATGTTCCTAATATATCTTGAGTAAACACGGGGACATGTTTAATAAAAGATGACAGCGCGTTCGAGGACAGCGCATAATAATCTTTTGTTGGGTCTCCCCTCCCCCTGGTTCCTGTGTGCACTCCGCTGTGGCGGAAGTAAGTCGTATTGCTCAGGCCTCATCCTTCCAATGGCGACTGCAAACAGGCTCAACAGAAAGCGGGAGCAACTGTGGAGGGGGCCAGTGCGCTGGAACCGAAATTAATTAAATATATCAAGCTTCACACAGCCATAAAGTTCTAGTACATCTATTTGGACTCTCCAAATCGCGGCCGAATCAATGGCCAAAAATCGGAACAGTTCGCTCCTTGAGTCGGGTAAGCCACAGAAGTAAACCTAATTGAAGCCCCAATGTAGTTAGTTAACGCCGTGGTTAATTGATACAACCGCTTTGTCGCTTACTGCTGTCGCTTTGTTGGATTTCAGAGCTGTATTACCTCGTATCCCGTTTTCTAACCACGGGTCCATGTCGGAGAGCTGCTGAGGTGAGCTGGCGTGTCTTGACTGGCACACTGTCCTGCATTTCCAAATAGTTGCCTGATAATCGCGTTAATAGAGACAATATAACGCGAGCCCTTCTTAATCTGCCCTTTCTGTAGGTGCTGGCGAGTGAATTGGAGGAACATCAGGTAAGTGTCCGTGTTGTCTTGGCTCTGTTTGATGTGGCCGCAGCCCGAACGCCTCAGCTGAGTCCGGGCATTAAAAGTTGCTACTTTTTTTTGCCTCCGCCGTGTTTATGTCTCGATCATTTGACATCACCGCCGCCAGCTGCTCTTCTGTATCGCTGATTCACCCGGGTATGTTTCTGCACAGCTCTTACCCGGGAGATTGGACTGGCAGGGAAACGAGCACCCGAGGTCTTACGAAGATGTGGTGAGTTGTTTATAACTTTACATGTGTGCGCGTGAAGTTCGCCGTGTGTTTTGTGCATTGTCTTGTGACAGCGCTGTTTACGCTCTTTGTTCTGATCCTCGCGGAGCATGGCGCACGCGGAGGCTGCGCTGACTTACCACGGACACATTACCGCTTCACTGCAAAACGCACGGTTCAGGCGTCGGCTGCGCGGGGGCACGTTCGCACTGAAAATCGCCTTTGACAAACGCTAAGGTTAAATAATATTTAGCCCGACAGTTGTACTGCGGATAGGGTGGGTTGCCGTGTGGTCGAGACGGGAGTAGTGGCCAATCCGAGGCGGAGATTCACCGTCACTGCACTATTTTGCCTGTGAACCGAGCGCTGACTGGTCAATAAAAACAGAGGAATTTGCATAATAAGCCACGCCACCGGTTATGTGTGTGATAAGAGAAACATGAAAACACCACAGCTGTCAGGGGAATGGCAAAAAGAAAAAAACATGCGTGGCGAGCTTGTACGTTTGCTGCTACTATATAATACTGTGAGTGTGTTTTTAAAGCATATAGCGAATTTCTATATTTTTGTTTTTATAGTGTGATTGTATGTTTTAATGCACTACCGCTCAAAAGTTTGGGGTCAATTAAAATGTCCTTATTTTTGAAAGAAAAGCACAGATTTTTCTAATGAGGATAACTTTAAATCAATCTGAAATACAGTCTAGATACAGTGCCTCTCGAAAGTACTAATACACCTTGAACCTTTGCACATTTTGTCATGTTTACAACCATAAACATTAAAGATTTTAGTTTGAATGTTTTACTGAAAGTTCACACACAAGTAACAGACAACTGTGAAGTGAAAGCAAAATGATACATGATTCTGTTATTTTCAAAAAGTAGTAAACCGAAAAGTGGGGCGTGCACAAGTATTCATACAGCATGAATTAATACTTTGTGGAACCCCCTTTCCTGCAATAACGGCAGCAAGTCTTCTGGGGTCTGACTCTACAAGGTTTGCACATGTAGAGACTGACATTTTAGCCCATTCCTCTTTACAAAACAACTCAAGCTCTGTCACATTAGAAGGAGAGCGTTTGTGAACAGTAGTTTTCAGGTCTTTCAAAGGATTTTCAATAGGATTTAGGTCAGGACTTTGACTGGGCCATTCTAACACATTAATATGTTTGTTTTTAAACCATTCCATTGTAGATTTAGCTTTGTGTTTAGGGTCATTGTCCTGCTGGAAGGTGAATCTCCACCCCAGCCTCAATTCTCTTGCTGACTCCAGCAGGTTTTCCTCCAAAATGTCTCTGTATTTGGCTCCATCCATCTTCCCAACTATTCTTACAATCTTCCCAGTCCCCGCTGAGGAAAAGCAGCCCCATAGCATGATGCTCCCCCCACCATATTTGACACTGGGGATGGTGCACTCAGGACGATGAGCAGTGTTAGGTTTGTGCCATACATAACGTTTTGTATTTGGGCCAAAAAGTTCAATTTTTTGTCCCATCTAACCAAAGCACCTTCTTCCACATGGCAGCTGTGTCCTCCATATGACTTCTAGCAAACTTCAAACAGGATTTCTTATGGCCTCCTTTCAATAATGGCTTTCTTCTTGCCACTCGTCCATGAAGGCCAGATTTGTGTAGAGTACGACTTATAGTTGTCCCATGTACAGATTCCCCCAGCTCAGCGGCAGTACGTCGCAGCTCCTCCAGAGTTATCTTAGGGCACTTGGTTGCATTTCTGACCAGTGCTCTCCTTGTTCGGTCTGTTAGTTTAGGTGGACGCCCGTGTCTTGGTAAGTTTGCAGTGGTGCTATACTCTTTCCATTTCCGAATGATGGATTGAACAGTGCTTCGTGAGATGTTCAAATCTTTGTATAACTTAACGCTGCTTTAAACTTCTCCACAGCTTTATCCCTGACCTCTCTGGTGAGCTCCTTGGCCTTCATGATGTTGCTTAGTGACCAATACACTCTGACCATAGCTCTGAGGCCCTCACAGAACAGCTGGAATTATACTGAGAGTAGATTACACACAGGTGGCCTCTATTTAATGGTTAGGGCAAAGTGTGAACTTTCTGCAGTCATTAGGAATGTTATAAAGGCAATTTAATGCACTCCGAAAATGCTGTATGAATACTTATGCACGCCCCACTTTTCTATTTTTTGAAAATTAACAAAATCATGTATCATTTTGCTTTCACTTCACAGTTGTCTGTTACTTGTGTGTGAACTTTCAGTAAAACATTCAAAATAAAATCTTTGTTTAAGGTTGTAAACATGACAAAATGTGCAAAAGTTCAAGGTGTATTAGTACTTTCGAGAGGCACTGTATATATTATTAATGTTGTGAATGCCTATTCTAGCAGGAAACGGGTGTGCAGAGGCGCATTTCTAGCAACCATCACTCCAGTGTTCTAATGGTACATTGCATTAGCTAATCGAGGGTAATTGATGATTAGAAAACCCTCGTGCAATTATGCTAGCACTGCTGAAAACTGGTGTGCCGATTAGAGAAGCTGTAGAACTGGCCTGGGTGACCCCAAACCTTTGAGCGGTAGTGTACGTTGCTTAAGATGCACAGTATATTGTCAAATTATCTTTTTTTTGCAATATTAGATTATGCAATATCCATTTGGAAAGAAGCCTCTATACAGTAGTACAGGAGTAGGCAAGTTTGTGTTGTGAAGGACCGACTTTCCAAACCTCCCAAGTGTAGCTCAAAGGAAAGTGCCGCTTTCTACAAATGCCAGCGTTGTACATCATAAAGGACCTATTAGGATATTTTTGCGAGGAAATGTGACAGTATATTCCATGTTTTAAGGTCTTTCACACAGGTATTTAATCTCTGATTTGTTTAATCATATTTCTCTAAATCATCTTGAGGGCCCCTTGAGGTTGTATGTTGGGCTGGATTTGGCGTTGCCTTACCCTGCAGCAGTACATTGCAAAATCACAAGAGTTCTTTCACAAATATTTGGGTTACACAGTGTAAAAGTGCTTGGTAAATTTAAAACGTGCAAAAGTCTGGAGTTTTCCTAATTCAGCTCAATTTCAGCCTTGCATTTGATCCTGATTTACTTTTTTTTTTTTTTTTTTAAGTCTTGTTTGGCACAATTTGATGATAAAAAAAGAATAAAATCACACACCTCTTGTTTAATCTTGGTTGCTGTGTTGAAATTAGTTAGTAGTAACAACATCGTTAGTGCAACTATCAAATATCACATTTTTCTTGTGCAGCACTTCACTTTATTTCATGTCCCCAATGGGGCCACTGGTTTTACAGCAAACGCAGGGAAAAATAGAAACATAAAATAAACCCATCAGACACTCTGCGCTCCCACAAGGTGCTCCAGTACACAGCCAAATATGGTCCTCACACCCTTCGCATTACCATATTATGTCTTATTTGTCATAACAGGTTGCAAGCAACAGGCACATTGCTCCGGACCATTTGCTTAAGATATGCCAACAGATCGGGCCACTTCTTGACAAAGAGGTGCCATCCTGTGTCCCAGGCGTACCCTCACTGCTGGGCTTGGGGAAGCAGTCGATGCTTCGGACAGCAAAAGGTGCACATCATTCCTGGTTTACAATAAATGTAGGATGCTCATTGTGTCTTTCTTTATCCCATTGCAACGTGCCTCTTTTATGTTCTCTTCCAGAATGTGAGAATGTGCGGTTTACAGTTTCATCATATGCAGCCCTACACAGGGGACGACCACCAGAGAGGCCTTTGAACTGCAAAAAACCTCCACCACTTGGTAAGTTCTCAGATCCGCTTACATGTTATGGATGCCCCTTAAGTGTTCTATGTTTAAACCTAGGGCTGCTCAATGAGTCACAAGAAGAGAATACTGTAGTTTGCCGAAAGAGGCTTGTTGTTTGAGTTAAATATGTAAAGTGTACTTCATTGTGGCTGTCCCCAAAGAGAACAAAAACCAAGGCACACCGTTGTATAGAAAGAATTATAAAGCCTTTAACACACTGCGGCTAAAAGGACAAAAATACACAGCAGCTCGTCTTGGCCAGGCTGAGGCCTTTGTCAGGATTCGAGAGAGACGTTTGCTTTCATTCATTGATCAGATGTAAAACACTTTTGTTAGACCTCTACAAACATGTTTTGAAATGTTTGTGTATTAGCTTAGCAGTTCATTCACATCTCCTCTAAACATCTAAGCGTGTTTAAAATGTGCACCAAGAGGAACTGAGTTATGATCACAAAAGCAGTGCTTATCAGGAAAAAAGATCACTGGTATTTTCTTAAACTCTGCAACTTTACGTGGGAAAAAAATTAGCAGAAAACATTTATTCTACTTTCACATACAGGTGAATACATGAAGCTTGAGCCTTTCAAATCTAAACCATTTGCTGCGTGTGTTTATCATTAACAGTGAAGGTTCACAGGGGGCGAGAGCTGACGGGAGTCCAGAGGTTTGGCTCCATCAACCCAGTCAGCAACTACGAGCGCATGCGTCTGCACCGGCGCATCCTGGGCCACCTCTCCGCCGTCTACTGTATCGCCTTCGATCGCACCGGTCTCAGGATATTCACGGTAAGATTGTCTATCTGGATCAAGATTGTCTGGACGCAGAGGGAGAGTCACGTTATCAGTGGAGCTCAACAGGAAATGATGTAATCGATTATCACTTCTTTTCCTGCAACATTTATTTAGATGATTCTCAAAGACGTCTTTCGTAAATGCTACTATTCTTAAAGGGATATTTCAGGATTTTTGACATTGGGCCTCATTTCCTAGTTATCCAGAGTGTTGTTGATGTCTGGAGATATTTTTTATCTTAAATTCATGCAGTTCTTATATTTGAAGAGCTTAGTGGCGCTAGGCTAGGGCAAGGCTAAAGCATTTCTATGGTAACAGCTAGCCTGCATTAAAAACAGTCTGACACACTCCACAGTGCACCTGAGGTAAATCACTTGTAACACCAGACTAACCATATAAATGTCTGTGTTAATAGATTATTTCTTTGAAATATAACTGACCTTGTATCACATGAATTACCGCATTTTGAGGGACTATTTTCTCGCAGGTCACTCCGCCGCTGCGTTAGCTTACAGCCACGAAGCTGATGCTGCTCAAATATAAGTTAAATGCAAAATAGTTAAAATTATTCTATCGACACAGACATTTATATGGTTAGTCTGGTGTTATAAGTGATTTACCTCAGGTGCACTGTGGAGTGGGTCAGACTGTTTTTAATGCAGGCTAACTGATACCATAGAAATGCTTTAGCCTAGCATTAGCCTAGCGCCACTAGACTCTTCAAATATAAGAACTGCATGAATCTAAGAAAAAAATATCTCCAGACATCAACAACACTCTGGATAACTAGGAAATGAGAGGCCCTATGTCAAAAATCCTGAAATATCCCTTTAAGGTTAGGGTTAGGTTTAGAGTTAGTTTGGATTAGTTTAAGCTAGCGTCGTCCTGTGGAAGTGTGGAGCTCCACTGATTACGCGCCCTTGCATCGGCTGCATTCAGAGCCTTCTCATCTGAAGTGCTCGTTTAAAGGCTGTAGCTTCTGCTCCTGGTGCTGAGGCTTTCATGTCCATTGTTAGGGCTCGGATGACTGTTTGGTGAAGATCTGGTCCTCGTTCGATGGAAGGCTCCATTCGACGCTGCGAGGACACTCTGCTGAGATCACAGACTTGGCCGTGAATTGTGAAAACACGCTGATCGCGGCTGGGAGCTGTGACAAGACTATCCGTGTGTGGTGCCTTCGAACCTGTGCCCCTGTGGCTGTGCTGCAGGGCCACAGTGGATCCATTACCTCCTTACAGGTACAGCATAACAACACATATACACAGGATTTTGTGTATGAAGCTAAATAAAGCCTTTAAAATACATGTGTTTTAATATCTTTCAGTTCTCACCATTTGCCAAGGGCTCAAAACGCTACATGCTGTCCACCGGGACTGACGCCACTGTCTGCTTCTGGCAGTGGGACGCTCACAACACCAACTTTAGGTGGGTCCAGCTTTCAAGATATTCAAAGCTGTTACGACAAAAGTGAATATGGGCGCTTTACAATATGCAAACAGGCAGGAGCTTGTCAAATTGAGACCATACAGCGCTTGATCATCTCCCAGACGTTTGTGCAGATATGGGCTCTTTACGCTGCTTTGAATACTTTAAAATGAAAAGAAAAATCACGCTGAAAATCTGGCAGAATTACCTGGCGAACTACTAGATTATTTTAACTACAGGAGAGAGAAGTTACAAAGGTTGTTCTGAATGATTCGTGACCTGAGAGTCTTTCACGTTTGAATGCCGCGTTACAAATTTGCATCTGCAAAGCATTCAAAAGCTTAGCGGTTTTGGATTTGGTTGTGGTTAAACTACTAGACTGGCTGACCAGGCTATAAATATGGAAACTAAGCTGATAAAGAAAAGTTACAATTTATTTTTAGAGTTTTTCTACTTCAAACCTGACAAGAGCTTTGGTGGTTGGTACAGTGTGAGTGGTGGAGCAAAGCGTGTCTTCTCCTAATCTTACTAACACATTTGCATACAAAAATACACTGCCTGACCAATAAAGTCGGCACCTGGATTTAACTGTTAAAGGGGGAGTATTATGCTTTTTTCAATCACATAGCACCAGTCTATAGCATACTACAATGATGACGTAACCTTCTGTTGGTCTGTATATGCAGTAAATTAAAATAACTGCCTTGAATAAAATTGCTCTCTCAAAATGGCTGTACTGAACATCTTGAAATAGGCCTCTGTCTCTTTAAGAAGCTTTCCGACACGCCCCCTTCAGCACACTGCTGTGGCATCTAAACAACACTACTGTGCGGGGAGGGGGCTCTGCTGAGCTGAGGAGCAGTGGTTGGTGGCTTGGCTGGTGACGAAAGGTCAAGAGGCGTCTCCAGGAGGTGGGGGCGTTCCTAGGAGGACTGAGGCATAGCTACACCTAAAATGGCTGCCGTCTAAGTTTTTACTGATTACTCAAAAATATGTGAATGAGCCAAGGCAACACTCCAGGCATGTGTTTAATGAGGGAATGACATAATAACTTGATATAAAGCTTGAAAAAGTCGATTTTACATAATACCCCCCCTTTAAGATCTGGAGTTACTGCAGTTTGTCCCGTCTCGGTTCAGCAACAAAGAGATCAGCGGACGACTTGAACATCCTGCATATTCCATCAATGGGTTTCTTTTTCCCACAGCATATTCCAAGATGACAATTTCACATCTTGAAAGAGTGGTTCGGGGACATCATTTTCACACATGGACAGTCCGCCACAGTCAAGATCTTAAAGGAATAGGCCACCGTTTTTACAAACTGAGATATGTTCTTACCTTGGCTTAGACTAGACGTCCGCGCAGTAATATCGTCAAAGTACTCCAGGTGTTGTTACGCCTCACAATATAGTTCCCCTTTTTATCCGCTTAGATAATCGACATGTTTGATTTTGTGTAACTAGACTTGAATCGTGTAAAGGCTCACGTAATTGTATTTAAATAGGGAAAACGTGGAACAGCTTGGTAGCTTCTAACTTCACCCCAGTTTGGGGCTATACCTTTGCTGGGAGAGGCTAAACCAGACAGACAGGTACGCATCAACTAGTCTAGGTTAAGGTAAGAACATATCTCAGTTTGTAATGGTGGCCTATTCCTTTAACCCCATTGAGATGCTTTGGGATGTGCTCGAAAAGGAACACTCTTTTGACATTGCAGAAGCTGAATTGAAACAATACCACAACGAATGACTGCTGTGATCAAAGCTAAAGGTGCTTCAACAAAATAGAACGTGTGACCTTTTTTCCCTAGAATTTATCCAAGTAAAATACATTTACTTGGATAAATTACAGTGACTACACCACATGACTTGTCGGCCACTTTTATGCCTTAAGAGAAACTACACAAAATCTTACTTTTCCCTTTCATTTTTCTTTCCCAGTGACCGACCCATAAAATTCACAGAGCGGCCCCGACCCGGCGTCCAGACTGTGTGCTCCTCCTTCAGTCCCGGTGAATAAATCATTTATTATCACTGTTGACCATTGGCATGTTTTATTGCTTGGCTATCAATTATTTACCCATTCACAAATCTTCCAGGTGGGATGTTCATGGCAACCGGGAGCACAGACGATGTCATCAGAATATATTACCTGGGAAGTGGCAGTCCGGAGAGGATTTCAGAACTACACGAGCACACGGTAAAAGAAATATGTTACCTTTTAAACACATTTAGCTCCTGAATCCTGTGCTGCATCGAGCTTTACTAAAACCTACCACTGTCTGTTTTTGTAGGACAAAGTGGATAGCATTCAGTTTTGCCACACGAGTGAAAGGTTTGTACTAGATTAAAAACCTCAGCACAAATACAATGGACTTGAATCATGCAGCTCCGTGTGTGTGTGTGTCTAACACTCGTGCGCATTTTCTTGTCAGATTCGTGAGTGGGAGTCGAGATGGAACGGCGAGGATCTGGAAGCTCCATAATCGACAGCAGTGGAGATCTGTCCTGCTCAACATGTCTGCCACAATACCAGGGTAAACGACCACACGGCTCCACAAACGGGATCCCAGATTTCAGTATCCATTTTGGGGCATAGTTTGTCTGGTTCGTCTGTTTTCAGAGACGTTTCGAGAGGGAATGTTTTGCTGTTGAGCTTTTAAGTGAAAAATGCGCTTGGTGCTTTGACAATGCGTAGATTAGGGGACTACGCCATGTTGCCATGTTATAATGTTGGCTTAAAATGGCGTTTCCCCCTTGTATTATACAGTTTTATTGGGGTTCTGTTAGGGTTGGCGATATGGACCAAAAGCCATATCCTGATATATTTAGGTTATTTTTCCGCAAAGTGAGAGCAGTGAAATGAAATGTTGGGTCAAAAACTCACTCACTATAAAATGTAAACACTGTATAACAAAGCTCCGTAAGGTGCACATTTAATACAAAAAATGTCTTGGATAAAAATAGCCTATAAATAAAATAGGTCAATCTTTTTCTGAGGGCGGCATTTATATATAAAGAGATAACAAAACAAAGTGCTCAGTTTCAGATACACATTTTTAAAAATCTTCTTGAGATTACCTGTTTCTTTTTGTTAACTTAATGGCTTATCTGAATTTGAAATATCCCGATATATGCGATGTGATCTAATTCCATATCTCATAAAAAAATATATCGATATATCTTAAATATCAATATATCGCCCAGCCCTAGGTTCTGTAATTGAAACCAGGGGACTTAAGATTTTATTGAAAATTGTACGTCGGCTAGGGCTGGGCCATGTATTCTGCAAGGTTTCACCGGTGTAATTAGTAAAACCTTTGTAGACGCAATGCTATTTGTATGCCACTACAGCTGATTTTGACTGGAGTCAGGACGGAGACTGCAACGAATGCCAGGCTCGGCTTCACAGCAATATAACACGCACTGTGGGAGGATTTAGGGACAGGCGCTTTAAAAAATGAAATGAATGAAGCTTCTCTATTGCTCAGAGAGTTGGATCGTCTTTGCAAGGAAACCGTCTTGGATGAACTTCAAGTTATAGCGTAGCCTACTAGCGTTCCTTAGCATAGCGCTAACAACAACACGGCAAACAAAACCACCATGCAAATGTGCTTAAAAGCTAATGATATCACTTTCATCTGTGGCGTATTTGTCCCGTTCTCACCAAAGTCTCAAGACTAGCTCATTTATCTGTCATTCCATCTGCGTGCGCGCGTGTGCGTAACCACGTGCTCTTGGTTGCCGTGGCACCAATAGCAGTTTGGAGACGTGGCGGAGGAGAAATACTTTTAATTGATGATGTCATCGCTCCACTATATTGACTATAATGGGATTTTGCTGATTTTAACCTGCTGTAGAGCCGACTACAATGCTCTTTCTAAACATCTGATCGCACAGAAATATTATTTTTACTCCGGATCTTCTTGAGTAATACCTTTCTGACATTATCAACATTTTTCTATACATAAAGAAGGCTTATTTTAAATATTATAATATTTTCATTTTGCCTGGAGAAATGGTGAGATATATTATTGTAATTAGGTGTAAAACAGTTCTTGGCCTTCTATCTGTTATTGCTGCAGAAGATTCAGATAAAGTTGTTTTTTTGCTGTGTTTTCTATGGAAGTCTCAACCGTTTGGACCCGGAAGTAGCTGCTTATTCTGTGTGATGTCACACTTAAAGAGCAACTAAACACCCAATCAAGTTTTTTTGTTACTGATAAACTGTCTCAATGGGTGTCTCATAGTGTTGTCCACTGGTCCCTGACATTATTCTGACATTATAGCGCAAACATGTTTTAAATCCTAACTTTGGCCTGAAAATGAATGGGTTGCGCCCCCTTCAGGGTAAACTCTGCTACTAAATTAGAATTTTCTGATTGACTGGAGACGTGTCCACGGCCTCCACAGAACGTCATAAGCCGCACCAGCTCCACACATCGTCATCAGGTGCTGCCAATTGTCCTGCCCCTGTACCTGTGGTTTATAACCAAGTCCCTCCCATGTAATCTGTCTGCTGTGATTGTGCCAATGCAAAGGCCCACACACTCACCCCCCGCATGTCACCCCCAAACTTCAGAGACCGCCTCTTTCACGGCAATTTTTGACTTTTGTTTTGGGTGGGGAAAGGCTTTGGCACGCCCTTTTATGTACTCTTTAACAAACTAATGGGGAGATGCTTTGAAAACCTTAAAAATGTCATACCTCAGCCAAATACGTGTCACAAATGCTTTTTTCTTTTAAAGATAGATTATTTTTAAAGCCATTTAAAAAAAAAACACTTTAAATGAATTTGCCCCATATTTTGTCCAGTGTCAATATATCGTTGTCATGAAATTCCTCCTTTATCTCGTGATATAAAAGCCATAGCGTCGACTTGCACGATCGCACATGTATTGTCTGTCATTGATATTTTTGTTTTTCTGCCCCGATCAGATCTGAACCCGCGAGCGAAGACGACAGCTACTTCAAACCCAAAGTCACCATGGTTGCGTGGGACCGGCACGACAATACAGTTATCACAGCCATAAACAACCATCTCCTCAAAGTGTGGAACTCCTACACAGGGCAGCTGCTGCACGTCCTCAAAGTACCACCATTTACTTGTTACATTCAGAGGAAGCGACTTTAAAAAAACAAAACATCCTTTTGGATCTAACGTCCAACACTGATTCTAGGGGCATGAGGCGGAGGTGTTCGTCCTGGAGCCGCACCCCTTTGACTCCAGGATCATCCTGTCTGCCGGCCACGACGGGAACGTCTTCATCTGGGACCTGCAGCGGGGAACAAAGATTCAGCACTACTTCAATATGGTACATGATGAACGTTTTGATTTTAAAGCCACACTGCGGAACATTTCAGCCTCTTTGTCACAAGAGCAACTAACATAAGACCAAGCTAGGCACAGACGATGCTATTTTTGCTGCGGTTTTTCAAATAAAGCATTTGGAAGAGGACCTACTGTGTTTAAACTTCATGGGTTGGCCATTTATAGTCAAAGCAAAGCTGGAACATCCCCATATAGTCAAGTTGGTGATGTCCCGCAACCAGCAAAGTAATGTCTAAGGAGAGTTGAGCCGTCTCACAGTAAGGACGCATGTTTTTAAGTGTAACCATAGAAACATCTATGATTACATAATTGCTTGTTTTTATGCTATTTATTGGATGGAAAGCTTAAACTTATCCCAGTATGGCGGTAAAGAGACTAAATTGTGACTAATAAATTAATGGAATAACATGTAGCTGCCATGATAATAAGAACTGTTGTTGTGTTCTCCTCAGATCGAGGGCCAGGGACACGGCGCAGTGTTCGACTGTAAATTCACCCCTGATGGACAACGCTTCGCCTGCACAGACTCGCACGGCCATCTGCTCATCTTTGGCTTCGGCAGCTCCAAGCCCTACGAGAAGGCAAGAATTGTACTCATTTACGTCGTGTGGAAGATGCACAGATCAATCACATTTAAATATGATATTCTTCTGTCGCCTCAGCTCCCGGACCAAGTGTTCTTTCACACGGACTACAGGCCCCTGATCAGAGACGGCAACGGGTTCGTGCTGGACGAGCAGACGCAGCAGGCCCCTCATCTCATGCCGTCTCCGTTCTTGGTGGACGTGGATGGGAATCCTCACCCGCCCAGGTACACAGGGCATAGCATAAGGATAAAGTTAATTTAAAGGGGGTATTATGTAAAATCGACTTTTTCAAGCTATATATCATGTTATTATGTCATTCCCTCATTAAACACATGCCTGGAGTGTTGCCTTGGCTCATTCACATGGTAATTTTATTCAAGGCAGTTATTTTAATTTACTGCATATACAGACCAACAGAAGGTTACGTCATCATTGTAGTATGCTATAGACTGGTGCTATGTGATTGAAAAAAGCATAATACCCCCTCTTTAATAATATAAGCAAAATGTATGTGCACCCATGTGTCGTTAAACTTACTTTTAAGATGAGATAGGACTTAATTGTGGCTTAAAACCTGCATTTTGGCAGCTCAGCATTGATATTTATGTTTAACACCACTGACAAGCCTGATGAAAGTAGGGCTGAACGATTAATTGCGATATTACACAACGAGATTCCAAAATCGCTGTGGCCCATGTAGCTTATGACCGTAGCCCATAAAAGTGAATGGAGCGGCGAGATATTACGGCGACGTGCGCTCAACTGCGTGCTTTGTTTATTTCACAGTCTAGTTAAAGGAATAGGCCACTGTTTTTACATACGGAGATATGTTCTTACCTTAGCTTAGACAAGTTCATTTGTACCTGTCTGGTCTTCACATGTGCCTTCCGTAACGTAAACACAGCACAGACGGCGTTAGCATTTAGCCTCTCTCTTCTCCTCTATAGCTCCAAACGAGGTGAAGATAGAAGCTACCAAACTCTTCTACGTTTTCCCTATTTAAATATGGTTACGTGAAGTGTTACACTACAAAGTATAATTACACAAAATTAAACAATGTGGATTTTCTAAGCGGATAAAAAGGGGAACTATATTGTAAGGCGTAATAATACCAGGAATACTTCGGCATCCGCACAGTAAAGTGAGAAGATATCACTGCGCGGATGCCGAAGTAATTTTGTGTAATTATACTTTATGGTGTAACACTTCACGTAACCATATTTAAATAGGGAAAACGTGGAAGAGTTTGGTAGCTTCTATCTTCACCTCGTTTGGAGCTATAGAGAAGAAGAGAGAGGCTAAATGCTAACGCCGTCTGTGCTGTGTTTACGTTATGGAAGGCACACGTGGAGACCAGACGGGTACAAATGAACTCGTCTAAGGTAAGAACATATCTTGGTATGTAAAAACGGTGGCCTATTCCTTTTAAGGGGCGTGGTAGATTGTGAATGTACAGTGAACATTTCAGAATTTATAATGCAGCCACCGTGAAGAACTATTGCTTTTTTTCTGTTAGCATTGCGTTAGCCGCCGCTAATCACCCCATTCAGAGTCCCGGGCCGCGCTACACTGATCACAGAAGCTCCTGTCGTGTCATTAAACTCGGCTCCGACTGGATTCACATGTCTCTGCCTCCACAGAGATGAAGATGAGCCGTGCGCTGCTTGTAAAGAGTAAAGGGAACTGCTGTACTTTATTTCTAATGTTAACAATAAAGAGGATGGTTTGCGCGGGAGGAAAATGTGATATATTTACACACACAGCAGCGCACATTGTTTTTCTGTCACAAATGTTTAAAATATAGATCCATGGTGCCAAAAGAAAACAAAAAGATTACTACTGCTTTAAGACATAACAAAAAAAATTGTTTGTGTTGGTTTGTCTACAGATAATAAAAGCTTTTATGTTTAGTTAATGGCATGCTAGCAAAGAGAAAACTATGCCATACATTTGCACAATAAAAACTTCACCAAAACAAAAAGAGATGACATAATAAATCCATTTGCAGTTTACTAGTTGTCGTAAATCTTAATTCTTTCATTTTATTGAAGGTATCAGCGCCTGGTTCCTGGTCGGGAGAACATTGCAGCGGAGCACCTTGTTCCACAGCTGGGATACGTCGCCACAAGTAAGAGCGTGACATTTTAGACTTTCAAGTTCCCGCAACCTGGGGGAAAACGATCGTATGTTTTGTAAGAACTATCATAACATTTGTCCCCCTTGTCTGTCCTCTCCCAGGCGACGGTGAGGTGGTGGAGCAGGTGATCAGCCAGCAGACGGCAGAACCTGAGGAGATTTCTGTGAGACGGAGCAGCCTCCTGGATGTAGCTATTCGGCAGCTACAGGAACAACAAGCCCGTCAAAGCCACTCCGGGACTGAGGAGCAGCAGCAGGGAAACAGAGCCCCAGCACCGAGCACCCCGCGCAGAGGTAACCCATCAACATAAAACTGTTACAGTAAAATAAAAAAGTATTGACTTTTACCAAAAAACTCTGGTAAATGTACTGCTGCAACTTAAAGTATGGAAGTACTAACCCATAAATTGACTCAAGTTAAAACAGTCGGTGATGGAACGTGGTTTAAAAGGTTATTAAATATTGGCTTTGGATAAATTGTGTCAGAAATTAATATAAATCATAATTGTGAGATAAGTGCTGATGTAGCCTGAATGTGAACTGTAGCCATACTTTATACGTGATTTTTTTAAATATACATATATTTTAGAAAAGCAGCTTTGAGGAAGATTCTGCTAAAAGTAACGAGATTTGAAAATGTAAGGATAGAAAGTACAGATATGTATTCGAAATGTAGGGAAAATGTAAAAGTTGCCATAAAATTGTTCCACGATGCATTAAGTCATTAAATTTCATTAAAAAGTGTTAAATTGGATTCAAACAGGCATTAAATCTAAGTGTATTGGAAAATGATGACATCGCTCAACAGTTAAGCTGTTTTAAAGCAGAACTAAGTAACTTGTTTACCTTAATAAATCCTTTTCGTAGTCCCTCTGGGGGTAATACAAGTGTTAAAGTTACTAAGTAACTCTGGCCCCTAGAGGCCATAAGCGCAACTGCAGGTGTCTTGGCAAGTTACGATTTTTTTAACTTATTAAATGTCTTGGAGAGTAAATACTACGCTAACAGAAAAGGTGAAGGGAGAGAGGGGTGTTGTACACCCAGTTGTACAATGGGAATCTTTTTTTCACTCAAACTTGGCTGTAAATACTGTTTAAAGTGGCGCTAGCCCGCAGTTAGCTTTGCCCGTTAGCCTGTTAGCTTCTTCTCCGTGATTCTATTAGTGTGTATTGCTTGCTCCGCCCCGGTGGCAGTCAAGTTGCAAGCATGGTTTTCTGGCCAGAGACACCAGGGGGAGATGAAAGACCCCCCCAATCATCCCATTAACACTTGTATTAATCCCAGAGGGACTACGGAAAGGATGTATTAAGGTAAACACGTTACTTAGTACTGCTTTAATGGGATGATTGGGGGGTCTTTCTTCTCCCCTGGTGTCTCTGGCCAGAAAACCACAATTGCAATTTCACCAATACACACTAATGGAATCACGAAGAAGAAGCTAACAGGCTAACAGGCAAAGCTAACTGCGGGCTAGCACCACTTGAACCGTATTTACAGCCAAGTTTGAGTGAAAAAAATGATCGCCATTGTGTAATTGGATGTACAATATCCCTCTTTGCCTTTGTCTTTTCTGTCAGCGTAGTATTTACTCTCACAGACAATTAATGAGTAAAAAACACAACATGCTATGACACCTGCAGTGGCGCTTGTGGCCTCTAGGGGCATGATTTACTTAGTACTGCTTTAAGTTAATTGAAAATACCAAAATTATGGTCTAAAACATTCAGTAGCATTTTTTTTCCACACACGTTTTGTCCAATCCTTTTTCCTCTGAGGAAATGTTTGCAAATCTTAAATGGAATATGCACTGATTTGGGCATTCAAAATGGCATTTGACTTTCTTCTCCCTGGTTTATGCAAAGTAAAATCTACAGAGATGGGATAGTTTGTTGATTGCAATTAATCTCGCAGCCCATGTTTAACGATGTTGTTTCATTGCAGTGTCGGTCAACGATCGCGCGGACGTGCAGTCGCCTCCTAACGTGGGTTTGCGGCGCAGCGGTCAGGTGGAGGGCGTGCGGCAGATGCACCAGAATGCCCCTCGCAGCCAAATGGCCACAGAGCGAGATCTGCAGGCCTGGAAACGCAGGGTGGTGGTGCCCGAACTTCAACCCAGCTCCTACAGGTAAAACTCTTTCGCACAGGATCACGTTGCTGCTCAAGAGTGTCGTATGTTCGGATTTTTGTGATTGGGAAAGCCATGTGTACTCCTCTTTGTTTAGGGACCAGGAGGAGATCAGAAGCATTAAAGGAGATGAAGAAGTTGCACTGTTTATTGCAAGGAAGAGACGCATCATGTACAGCAGCTGTCGAGTCAGTATCTTTTTCTATTGTATGGCAAAATTGTACCCTGTGTTTCCTCAAAAACACAACAATAAAGCACTATATTCAACCAAGCACAGATGACGCCCTTTAGAACCTTTGTGTATCATCTTCTGTGTTATAATCCAGCTGTGCCTCTTCACAGGATGATTCAGATGAAGAGCCGCCTCTCGTCAAACGGTCTCACAGCCGCACGGACCCTCAGGAGTTTCTGGACTTGTCCTGTGAAGAAGGAGAGGAGACGGCCTCGTCAGACGCACACACGGAGGTAGAAAGGAATAGGTGTTTTTAAAGGAATAGGCCATTGTTTTTAAATACTGAGATATGTTCTTACCTGAGCTTAGACGAGTTGATGCGTAACTGTCTGGTTTTTACATGTGTGCTCAGTCACGCAAAAAGACCAAAGATGTTGTTAGCATTTAGCCTCTCCTCCTCTCCTCTATGGGGCCAAACTGGGTGAAGTTAGAAGCGACCAAGCTCTTCCACGTTTCCCCTATTTAAATACGGTTACATGAGTAGTTACACGATCCAAGTATAGTCACAGAAAATTAAACATGTCGATTTTTCTAAGCGGATAAAAAGGGGAACTATATTGTAAGGCGTAATAACAACCAAAAGTCGTGGAAGAGCTTCTAACTTCACCAATGATAGCCTTTTTCACTTGCTTTGTATTAGTCATCGAGTACATGAAATGAGACAGTTGATGTAGTTGTGTTTCCTTCAGTTGTGTTTCCTTTCTGTTTCGTTAAACTCTATTAACTTATATTTATACGGACATTCTAGAGGTGCTTTGTGGGTGTGATCTGTGTTGAAACCACCGCTCTGGAGGGCTGTAGGTTCTCTTTTGCCGGTGGGGCAGTATGATGTTGCTTAATGAAGGATTGATAATGTAAATATAACAGGCAAATTGGGTCACGGGGGGGTACGTTGTGTGTGTGCATGCTGTGTTCCTGCTCTTGTGTCTTGTACTCTGTAACATGCTCCCTGTACTATTGTGATTGATCAATTGTTTTTATTTCAATGATGTCGGGGGTGGGCGCTTATAAGCTTCTGCTTCGGCCCACTCCTTTTGAGCAGAAATTTTAACTGCTCAAATAAATAAATAAACTAAACTAAACTAAACCCCCGTTTGAGCCCATAGAGGAGAGGCTAAATGCTAACAACATCTGTGGTCTTTTTGCGTGACTGAGCGCAGGTGTAAAGACCTGACAGGTACGCATCAACTCGTCTAAGCTCAGATAAGAACATATCTCAGTATTTAAAAACCTATTCCTTTTCCTGGTATATTTTAATTTATTAATGGAAAACCCCTTGAGATGCAGCATCTCGTTTTCAAGGGGGACCAAAACATTTAAACATTGAACATAATACAGGACAACACAGGACAAGTTACATACCAAACCGTTACAGACAAACATTAAAGACAATTTTGCTCAGATCCCACTCCAGATCCATAGACATATTAATAGACCGTTATTCCTCACTCCTCCCCGTTTACCATAATGACCACGTTCGAGGGGGAAATCATGGCGGATTTACAGACTCCTCCTCCCCAGCTCTGACGAAGCATGTTCCTAATAAGGGCATAAGGGCGGGAGCTTCACTGTAGACTCGGCCCTTGTGTGACGTGTAGCTCGCGCAGCTCCAATGCTAACAGTCAGACCCCCGTTAAGTACGAGATTTCTAAAAAAATTTGCTACCATAACCAGCCCGGTGCCCCAGATTGTTTTTAACCCAGCGTAATCACAGGAGGAATATCTAGCTCTAGCCACTTCTAAAACATTAGGCACCGGGCATTAAAGCTGTTTTTAATGTGTCTAAAGTGCAATGCATTCCAATGGGGGAATAGCGGCCATATGGAGGTACTACAGCAATAGCGGAGCAATGGCGGCCTCCAGTGTCGTAGCCACAAAGCAGAGCAGTCAGCGGCCATTGTCCAGATCACACAACCATCTCAGAAATTACAATATTTTACAATAGAAAAACAAATAAAGCTATAAAAATAAAGATAAAAATGTTATTAATGTTATTCCAACCAAGAGTACACTACAAACAGTGGCATTCAGTTTTTAAATAAACAAAAAGAGACATTTTGAAGGAACCAAAGGTTGATAAAGACCTCAGTGATACAGGCAGATGATTCCAATCAAAGGGAGCCCTAAAGGAGAAGGACCTCCTCTTTATGCACACTAGGAACAGTAAATGTAGAATATTGAGAGTATCTAAGAGGGTAGACTGAAGTATAAGGGACAAGAAAACATTTCAAGTATGGTGGTAAATTAAAATAAATACACTTGAAAATGAATAGAAACCAGTGGTACTGCCGTCGTTTCTCAGGTTGTAGCCTGAGATTTTGCATGGTTGACTTCGACTGCTTTCTGTTGTTGTACAGTAGCACTCATTTGCAAATGTCAAGTGTATTCAAATAAGTCATTTTATTATTAACAAGTCTTTTTTTCCCTGTGCAGGACAACGAACTGGAAGGCAGTGACCTCGATACATCCAACGATGAGGAGTGGAACAGTGACAGCCCGAGGTATCGAGTTTAAATAATAACAACTTCTGAAAATGAATTTGAAAAGTTAACATGGGTCTATGTTCCAAATGGGGACTTTTCCAGTTTCCCTTTTTCCTGCAAGACGTTGCTTAGAGACGAACACGGCGTAAAGCCAAAATTCAATCAAACTTGTTTATTCACACAGTTGAGCCACAGAAAGATCATTCTCCAAAATAAATCAAACTGCTATTGTCTTTGAAGTGTTTGAAATGATCACACAGGCCTCACATCGCCACGAATATAAGTTAAAATGTTGGAAAATACAAAGAAGCATCAAAAATATACCTCTTAAAAAGAAATACAACCCCTAAATAAATTATGCTTAAATGTAATCAATTACAAAGGCCATCGAGTCCAACTAGGGCAGGGCGATATGGCCTAAAATCTATATCACGATATAAAAAAGAAATATCACGATAACGATGTATTTGACGATATTATTGACAATGGACAAATTACTTCAAAATCCCAGCCTTACGCCTATTGGGAAGATTAATTCAGTGATATTTCATTCTTTTTTTTTTAACGGCATACTACTTTCCTCGCGAATATGATCTACTCAAGCGGTTTACATCCTTCATTTCATTTAACTTCATAAGCACCTGTCCCCATGTTCTAGAGTCAGTGTTTATGCTGCTGATGGAGCTGAGCGTAACATGAATTATATCGTATCCACGACGATATAAAAAATTACAACGATATCAAAAAATTATATCGCGATAACGATATGCGATACGATATGGCCCACCCCTAGTCCCAACTCTAGTTTCAAATCCATTTGTTTGCACCACAAGACCGTCTTTCTTCTTTATTAATCCTGCTCTTATTTCATCAGCCACTCGTCGAGCGAGTACTCGGACTGGACGGCAGATGCCGGATAAACCTGCAGCCCTCCACGCCGCTGTCATCCAGGAAGCGCGTGCGGCGACAGCTCAGCAGCTCTGAGGAGGAGGACGACGAGGCGAAGGAAGACGACAATGACGAAGAGGAGGAGAAGCAGCACAGCGACGAAGAGGAGAGTCCTCAGAGGAAACCCAAAAGCAAAGCAAAGAAGGAGAAAACCAGATCGCCACGGGTAAGTTCATGACGATTATTGTGAAGTACGGCTGGAATTAAAAGATGTGTTTGTTCAGATTAGTGATTCATTTTTAAATGGCGGGTGTATATGGAAAATAGGGATGTCAAGATTAACCGATTTTACTTTTACTGCAGTTGTAGAAGCTCAGTGTAAATAATAATAATAATCTCTTGGATTTGTATAGCGCTTTTCAAGATACCCAAAGCGCTTCACAGCTGATTATTCATTCACTCCATACTTGGTGGTGGTAAGCTACTATTGTAGCCACAGCTGCCCTGGGGTAGACTGACGGAAGCGAGGCAACCAGTCTGCGCCATCGGCCCCTCCGACCACCACCAACCACTCACTCACTCACTACATCCGCTAGGCTTCCTGGTGTTACTGAACGGTCTCCCATCCAAGTACTAACCAGGCCCTTCCCTGCTTAGCTTCCAAGATCTGACGGGATTGGGCATAGCAAAGGCGGTATGACCAGTCTAGGTTAATCGTAAGAATTTTAGGACCCACAGTAAATCACGGTCACGTCTCATGAGCCGTAGCGCATGTTATTTGTGTGGAATCACCGGTAAAGGCTGAAGACGGTGTTTAATCTGCCCCAAAACAATGGTTCAAAACACAGGTTCAATAATCCAATTTCCAAATTTATCAATTTTTATAACTGCATAATGCTGCCCAAGGAAAGTCCCAAAAGAACCATGTGCAGCTGCGTTTGTCACGTAAAAACAAATACGAAACCGCGTGAGCGCATGGAAATCAGCTGATCGGGTTGTTTGTCCCATTAATTTACGTCAATTACAAATTACGGATCAGAGGAATTATAATTCAATATCTGTTGAATACATTTGCTTCCTTAAGATATGGCTTATAATGATTCTGTTGCCTATTTATCATTTTAATTATCATTTCTTTACATAATGGCAAAAGCATAAAGATAAGACGACACAAACTGAATGTTCAATAAAACTTAAATAAATATGAAAATGTACGCAAACTGTCTTGTGAACATTTAGACAGTACTGTAAAGTTTTTGAGAAATCGATCGTATTATGTCTTTCTCGAACTTTCGACTAATGGATGTTGGAAATAAAACTATATGATGTAATGTAACCAGTGAATTAAACCTGAAATCCTGATCTCTTTAAACCGCACCTGAACTGAGCACATTTTCTCCAATTTGGCTTCACGAGACTGAGAAAACTAAGGAAGAAAATGCAACAAAAGAGCGACAAATCGTGATGAAAATGCCACAGAAAAGACACAAGAGAAAATGTGGCAAAAATAGGATGAAAACACATTAATAAAGCAATGGAAAAAAAGTCAAAGTGACGACGATTGATTGATTTGATTGATTGGATTGATTTGAGTGATTTTTAACAACAATTATTACAGTGCAGAAAACGAAAGAAAGAAAGAAAGAAAGAAAGAAAGAAAAAAGAAAGAAAGAAGAAAGAAAGAAAGAAAGAAAGAAAAGAAAGAAAGAAAGAAAGAAAGAAAGAAAGAAAGAAAGAAAGAAAGAAAGAAAGAAAGAAAAAGAAAGAAAGAAAGAAAGAAAGAAAGAAAGAAAGAAAGAAAAGAAAGAAAGAAAGAAAGAAAGAAAGAAAGAAAGAAAGAAAGAAAAGAAAGAAAGAAAGAAAGAAAGAAAGAAGAAAGAAAGAAAGAAAGAAAGAAAGAAAGAAAAAGAAAGAAAAAAAGAAAGAAAGAAAGAAAGAAAGAAAAAGGAGTAGGCTGAAGCAAGAACGCTTAGTGCCTAGCCCCATATTCAACATTAAATTTACAATCCGGATACAGTAATACAACATCTCATGTTACACTTTATATACAAATTCCTGAATTACTTATTTTTATTTACAATTTGTTCTTTTTCTTATTCCTCATTCCCGTTCACATAATAACCATTAGGGCAGGGCGATATGGCCTAAAATCTATATCACGATATAAAAAAGAAATATAACGATGTATTTGACGATATTATTGACAATGGACAAATTACTTCAAAATCCCAGCCTTACGTCTATTGGGAAGATTAATTCAGTGATATTTCATTCTTTTTTTTTTTTAACGGCATACTACTTTCCTCGCGAATATGATCTACTCAAGCGGTTTACATCCTTCATTTCATTTAACTTCATAAGCACCTGTCCCCATGTTCTAGAGTCAGTGTTTATGCTGCTGATGGAGCTGAGCGGAACATGAATTATATCGTATCCACGACGATATAAAAAATTACAACAATATCAAAAATTCTATCGCGATAACGATATGCGATACGATATGGCCCACCCCTAATAACCATTACCAATCATTACTTGAGCACCAGTCACCATTCTATTAATTGACTAGTAATTTAGTTATAATGAATAGAACATAGTCAACATGACCATTATTATTGTAATTCCCATTTCCACTGTAAAATATTGATTGTGATTGTTATTTTTGTTGTTTGCCTTGTTTAGTGAGGTGCCTTAAAAAGCCAGGGTGTAATATGGCCAGTTGGTAGAGGGCAGTAGCCCCCACCAGCAAGCCCTCACCCTGCTGCCCTAACTAGTTGTTGTTGTTGTTGTTGTTGTTGTTGTTGTTGTTGTTGTGAGGTAGTATTGAGCCCTGTACTGGGTGGTGCATTAAAAGACAAGATTTATGAACCCTTTGAAAGGGGGGGGGGGCCGTCCAACAGGTCCACCACTCGCCTGCCCTCGCTCTATTAGGTTTATAATACAATGCGGCAACAGCGCAAGGAAATGATCAGTTTTTGTAGATTTGGGTCAAGTTGAACTCTAGAAAATGCACTTTAAGAGGTTAATAAAAAGTGTTGTTTTGTCAGCGACCGAAGCCCAGGCCGTCCATCAACAGAGAAGTGTCCAACGAGTTCAGGCCTTCGCAGTGGATCACCGACGTCGTGCCCAGGAAGTCCCCTTTGTCCCGCAAATGGGTGACGAGGTTTGTAAAGACGATGCAAGTCCTTAAATGGCTCCGCTTTGCCCTAAGCCCATTTGTGATCTCGTTTTAGGTCATCTACTTCCGCCAAGGACACGAAGCCTACGTCGACGCCGTGGCCCGGAGCGAACTGTATCCCATCAATTTAGAAAAACAGCCGTGGAAGAAAATGGAGCTTCGGGTAAGACGATGAGATGGGAACAGTGTAGCCGGGGTGTTTCCAGGGCAGGTATTGTCCTCTTTCTAACCTTTTGTCTGCCGTTGACTGTTGCGTGCAGGACCAGGAGTTTGTGAAGATCACTGGAATCAAATACGAAGTCTGCCCTCCGACGCTGTGCTGCCTGAAGCTGACGCTGATCGACACGGGCACTGGCAAAATCACTGACAAGTCCTTTTCTATAAAGTAAGCCTCGCGCACAAGGTTTTATATCGACGTTTACAGTGATTGAGAAAACAAAGTGTTCTTTTGTTTAATCCAATAGGTATCACGACATGCCCGATGTGATCGACTTTTTGGTCTTAAGGCAAAGTTATGATGAAGCACTTCGAAGAAACTGGCAGCCAAGTAAGCAATCCCAAAGCTAAAACATTCAACTGTGTTTGCATCCAAATAGTTGCTTTTTCAGTCAGCTGGGTCCGCTTTACCAATCACCAATACGTGTCCTCGTCAGTTCTTATCCATTAGGTGTGTTCAAGGTTTCAGCAATGCATTAAACTAATTGTGCCAAAATTAAGGCATAAATGTGATAAGTATGACATTTCTCAACCATTTCTGCTGCTCAATGATCTCGAATTTGGTCTTAAACAGTGGTTCTCAAATGGTATGGTTATAGATTCTGCCCGACACACGGTTTTAAATAATGGCCAGTTCACGGGGCGTTTTCAGAGGCTACAACTGAAGATTCCCCTCGGTCCCACCCTTGTAAATCAATCAGAATGCTCTGCTTCCCGTTAATCTTTGAGCTATTACGCAATCAGGCATTTCAAACAACAACATTAGATTTAGCTGTTTCTTCTTCTACGGCGTCAGCGCCTCCTTCCTGATTACACTTGCGTCATTGTTCAAACCCAAAAACTGTCCTCCACATTTTTAAAGCACATAATCCCGACTGCTGGAGCTGCTCACACGCTGTACGCCCAACCTGGAAGTTATTTTTTTAAAGGGGGGGTATTATGTAAACGGACTTTTTCAAGCTTTATATCATGTTATTATGTCATTCCCTCATTAAACACATGCCTGGAGTGTTGCCTTGGCTCATTCACATATTTTTGAGTAATCAGTAAAAACTTAGACGGCAGCCATTTTAGGTGTAGCTATGCCTCAAGTCCTCCTAGGAACGCCCCCACCTCCTGGAGACGCCTCTGGACCTTTTGTCACCAGCCAAGCCACCAACCACTGCTCCTCAGCTCAGCAGAGCCCCCTCCCCGCACAGTAGTGTTGTTTAGATGCCACAGCAGTGTGCTGAAGGAGGCGTGTCGGAAAGCTTCTTAAAGAGACAGAGGCCTATTTCAAGACGTTCAGTACAGCCATTTTGAGAGAGCAATTTTATTCAAGGTAGTTATTTTAACTTACTGCATATACAGACCAACAGAAGGTTACGTCATCATTGTAGTATGCTATAGACTGGTGCTATGTGATTGAAAAAAGCATAATACCCCCCCCCCCTCTTTAATAAAATTATTCTTATCGCTACCAGTAGGAGGAGCCCCAGTCAAGATTTTCACCAGCTCTTTCGCCTGCATTTCATTGTTACCGTTTAATTCTAAGACAAATTATAAAATGTAAAATATCAAAGCTGAGGCTCCCAAAATAACGTTAAGCCTATTTTTAAGCTCCATATGCTTGACATGTCCACAAAGAAGTAACAAATCTTACCTTTGTGTTAACATGTCGAACTTCTCAGTGCAACTTCAGAATTGACTGATGATATAAGCTAGCGAAATGGAATGACTTGTCCCAGTAGGGAAATTCATTTTCACACATATGTCATTTATTGTCATGTTGGCTACTGAGATGTGGCATCCAAGAGCGCTGTGATTTGACCTGTTCCTCACGTTCTGCAGACGACCGGTTCCGCTCCGTTATAGACGACGCCTGGTGGTTTGGGACCATAGTCTGTCAAGAGCCTTATCAGCCGGAGTATCCCGACAGCCTGTTCCAGTGCTTCAAAGTCAGGTGTGTAAAAACGCACGTGTATTTATTAGTTATTAGCTCGTACTTCTTAACATTGTGTCACATTATCTCCAGGTGGGACAATGGGGAGACGGAGAAGCTGAGTCCGTGGGACGTCGAGCCCATTTCAGATGAAGGTAAACGTTTTTCCCTGGAACTACTTGACAAATTCCACAAAGTATTTAACCCATTGGATTCAAACTGGAATTTCAAGTCGGTCCTTTGTTTGGTTGAGAATTTTGCAGATCTTTTGTGTTTGTGGCTTTAACGATATAGTATTTGGGCATAAAAACAGCAGTAAAAATCATTAACTGCCGCGTGTATGAACCATAAACCCTTGAAAAGTCCTTTATATTGAAGAGTGCGCTGTGTGTTTTCCAGCCCAGCAGCCGGAGACGGAAGGAGGCGGGATCCCAGTGACGGCGGAGGAGATGAGGGAGCTCATGTACAAACCGGTGTCCGGGGAGTGGGGCGAGCGCAGCCGGGACGACGAGTGCGAGCGCATCATCGCGGGCATCAGTCAGCTCAACACTGTGGGTGAGTCAAACCTGACAGAAGCTTCACTCTCTCCTCTGACGTGCTGCATTTGCTTTGAGAGCCTATTCTATGCTATGAAATCTTTTTGAACTGTCATTTCCAATATCTAAAATGAATCACTTCTTTAAAACCCGGTCACATCACAAATGGAAAGGTGTGTTATGGGGGAATTGCTTGTAGGTCCTACGAATCTTTTGAATCTTGGCACCGAAGTGGCATCTCACAAAATGCTCCTCCTGAGGTCCTACTTGAAATGCTTTCGTTACCACTCGATCTCTAGCCAAGTCTAATCCTTTCTGTGCAGAGAAGCAAAAGGGGAAGGGTGGAAAGAACTTCGTAAGTTCATTTGAGTAACCAGGAAGTGAAACCACAGGTTATTTTGTTTCAGCTTTTTTTTTTTTTTTTTTAGAACAATATTGCATTTTCTAACCAACAAAGTTTAAGATACTGATGAAGCATTATACCCACTCTTTAATCTACGTAAACTCCGAAATCTAACCTTGCCATCTTTGGTTAGGTTTAGGACTAGTTATTTTCTCCAATTATTTACACCCAAATCTCAAAGCGTATTGACTGGAGACATTACAGCCAGTGTGATACCCCATTTGAAAGCCAAGACCTTTTAGTTTCTAAAAATATGTGTAAGATCTGTGTGCGTGAAACACAATTTGCATCACATTTGCCGTTCCTAAGCCTAACCCTAAACTTGACCCCCTGATCAGGGTGGACGGCAAGTAACCAGGTTATGGGTTTACTTTTTCATGTCCATCCCACCATTTCCCAATAACAGTTCACACATTTGTTCACTATTTGATGTGGTCACCCAAAGACTTAAAGGGATATTTCAGGATTTTTGACATAGGGCCTCATTTCCTAGTTATCCAGAGTGTTGTTGATGTCTGGAGATATTTTTTTCTTAAATTCATGCAGTTCTTATATTTGAAGAGTCTAGTGGCGCTAGGCTAATGCTAGGCTAACGCATGTCTATGGTATCAGTCAGCCTGCATTAAAAACAGTCTGACCCACTCCACAGTGCACCTGAGGCAAATAACTTATAACACCAGACTAACGATATAAATGTCTGTGTCGATAGAATAATTTTAACCATTTTGCATTTAAAATAACTTGTATTTGAGCAGCATCAGCTTCGTGGCTGTAAGCTAACACAGCGGTGGAGTGATCTGTGAGAAAATAGTCCCTCAAAATGCGGTAATTCATGTGATACAAGGTCAGTTATATTTCAAAATTATTCTATTAACACAGACATTTATATGGTTAGTCTGGTGTTATAAGTGATTTGCCTCAGGTGCACTGTGGAGTGGGTCAGACTGTTTTTAATGCAGGCTAACTGATACCATAGAAATGCTTTAGCCTTGCCCTAGCCTAGCGCCACTAAGCTATTCAAATATAAGAACTGCATGAATTTAAGAAAAAAATATCTGAGTACATGACGGTGCTTTGACCACAAATAATCTTCCCTTAATCCTTTGTTTATGTGACACATTTATTGTTTTATCTTCAGAGATCGTTGCGCCCTTTGCTGGCCCCGTGGACTTACTCCAGTACCCCACCTACTGCACTGTGATCGCCTACCCCACCGACCTGGGCACCATCAAGCTGCGGCTCATGCACAGGTTCTACAGGTAAAAGCACTCGTCCTGTGTCAGATTTGTGAAATTCAAAGACCATTTAACTTATGCGTCTGTTCTGCAGGCGGCTTTCTGCACTAATTTGGGATGCGAGATACATCGCAACCAACGCGCGCACTTTTAATGAGCCAAGGAGCAAAATAGCCCACTCAGCAAAACTCATCTCAAATGTTCTCCTGAAGTTCATAAAGTAAGTTTCGCTCGCACCATAAATCTGTTGCATTATGTCGAGGCAAATTCGACTCTCGAGCTCCTACAATGTTGTCGTCTTCTCTTGTAGCAATCCAAGCTGCACAGACATGATGGAGATTTACAATGCGGTGGAGGAGATGGATGAAGATGAGGATGAAGTACGTTTCTGATTGTTGATTCACGATTATTATTAATATGAAAAGTCTAGTATTTACCAAAATTGCAAATGTTCTTAGGAGGAAGACACAGAGGTTCCTGGAACTTCGTCCGGACCTCGGATGCGTCAGGTAAAGTCAGGAACTTTAATGTGATCATCGATTCACTTCTGCAGGTTCTTTTAGTGAATGAAGCCTTTTTACAAACACGTTTAGACGTCACCTAGGCGACTCTTAAAGAGGGGGGACGTATTATTGACTCTTTAGAGCTTTTGACCATATCACAATAATGTTCTCTGATCAAAAACATGCCTGGAGCTGTGTTTCAAGCCGCTTGCACATCTTTGAGTGATCTTTGTATCTTCACCAGTGCCTTAGCAGCGCGGCGACTTCTCTCAAAAAGCTCCTATGTTTCCAGGAAAGGCTTTCTTCACCTCAGGCATCTCTTGCTAAACCTAATCCTCACATCGCGAAGTAGAAACACTCACCACAGCTTCCCTAGAGCCACAGGAGCCGAGCAGTGGAGTACTATTTATTTATTTATTGAAACAAGCAGCGAGTGGGAGGTGGTAAGGGTTTATGGTAGCTCACTTGGAGGATCAATGGACCCCAGGAAGAGCAGTCTTTGCGCTGCTGGTAAAGACTAATGTGGATCCTTAAATAAAGAAATCAGGAAGTAAAACTACTGGATATTCTGTTTCAGCTTTTTTAGATCCATATTGCAATTTCTAACCAACAAAGTGTAAAGTGGTGAAAAAAATGTGTTTTAGATGATTAACAAATGAGCCCAACAGCGACTGGCGAAACTCATCGCCTCCGAGATGAAAACCAACACACGGGACGCGACAAGGAGATGAAGGAACATATAATCATTGATTGTTTTAAACGGGGAAAACATTTAATTTGGAGACTATTTGGCTGGTTAATACATTGTCTAACAGACTGACTAATTTTAGGGCATTTATTTATAGGCGACCGGGACAAAAGTTGAAAATTTCTCAACTTTCTTGTGTGCACGTCTACGTGGATGAGTGCGAAATTTCACATGCACGAATGTCGCCTGTCACGCGTCATATTTTAATTTAGTTTTAGTCTTAGTCTTTTTTGACGAAAATGTAATTCAATCGAGATTTAGTCAAAAAATATCTTCAATTTTAGTCTAGTTTTAGTCAAACTAAAAGTAAATTTAGTCGACTTTGCATTTATAATATTCATTATAATCATATTTACTCAGGTCTTTTGCTTCATGGAGCTTCTCCCACATGAACAAAGCTCAGAGCTGCTCCTTTGGCAGAGGATTTACATGATCTGAGGCTCTTTCAGACTCTCAATAGAAGTTTGGATGATTTTAGTCTCTCCTTTTCATCTTTATTTAGTCTTTTTTAGTCGACTAAAATATCTGGACATTTTAGTCATAGTTTTAGTCTCATGAAAAACTTTTAATTTAGTTTTAGTCCAATTTTAGTCGCCAAAAATATCACTTTGACTAAAATTAAGACTAAATATTTTAGTCGACGAAAATAACACTGTCACGCTAGCTCCATTGGAAATGAATTGAAGAGGTGCGACATCGCCTCCCGTGTGTCGAGCCCATAAAGCATAATACCCGCTCTACAATCGCCTGCTTATGTGTCCTCATACGCCATGTTTTTATTTTATTATTTCAACGATGTCGTTCTCGCAATGTTCAAGCCTTAGTAATTACCACTTGGAGCTGGAGAATAACCCTCTACAATCGGTGCACATGGCTGATCGGTGACTACTGTAAAGGGCTGTATGTTCCTGAGCCCAAACCAGCTGCTGTAAAAATGAATGCATCATAACTGTTTCCTAAATTTGACCTTCCTCTTCTGCTTCTGCTCGTAGCGCTCCGCTGAGGTCCCGCCTGATCGCGACTCATGGAAGGCTCAGTGCAAGAAGCTCATAAACTATATTTTTCAATGCGAGGACTCGGAGCCATTCAGGCAGCCTGTGGATCCTGACAACTATCCAGTGAGTCCTAAACATTTACATGGCACGAGAAGCTTCTTGAGTCGCCAAAAATAAATCGGATATCAATAACTTTACATACAGTTTAGAAAGCTGACCGTTGCTAAGAAACGAAGTAAACATATCTTTGATTGCCCAGGATTACCAGGACATCATCGACACACCTATGGACTTTGGATCGGTGAAGAGAACTTTGGACGACGACCACTATGACAACCCCATAGAGTTGTGCAAAGATGCTCGGTTGATATTTGCCAATGCCAAAGCCTACACGCCCAACAAACGCTCCAAGGTACCGCCTTTTACCTTTGAATAATGCCTCCGTTTCCTCTACAGTTTTGTGAATAATACTCCTTCGTCTTAAAGATTTACAGCATGACCTTGCGTCTCTCGGCCTTTTTTGAAGAGCAAATCAGGAACGTCATATCAGAGTACAAAACTGCCGTGAAGAGCAGCGACAGGCTCCGGCGAAGCCAAAGGTTCCGGAAGAAGATGCAGGATCAGCCGCCAACCACCCATAAGTCAGTCGATTTAGACGTCTACATTTCAATTAGGGCTAAAAAAGGAATGAGTCGCCAAATTATTGTTATTGCAATGTACCACAACAAGCCACGATATTTTACTTGATCACTGAGGTCTTCAATCTAACATAGCCTAACCTTGACCTTGACATATGTGCAAAATATTTAATTTTAGTTATAAATTTCCCCATTTACTTTGCCTGGCCAGCCATACGCTCCTGCTTTTTGTAGCTGTTCCAAAGCAGAACTGTCTGGAACTTTGCGAACAGACAATAAAATCTCAAACTTTTACATAGATCCAATCACAGACCACGTTGTCACGACAGGAACTGAATTAACCACTAGCAAAATGTTTTCATAAATGTACTTAAGAATGTACCTGCTTAGATGTTGAGTATTTTGTTGTCATGGCGACGTGAAACAGGAAGCGACCTTTCTCTTTCCTTGTGCAGCTGAGTTTTGAGTGCCTTTTTCTGCATTTGTGGTTTCTGTGTTCTACATTGTTTTTCTGGAGACTTTTGCACATCTTTGCCGTGTTTTTGTGGAGGTTTGATGGATTTGTTTACTTTGAGTCTAAAATGGTCCTGAAGAAAGCGGTAAACAAAATGCTAGCTTATCAGCTAAACCCATTTGAGACCTACAAAAATGTCTTCTTCTGAGACACTGAAGAGGCACCAAGAGCCCCCACAGCTGCAGCACAGTCGAGGCGTCACAAGAGGCGCTACAGGAAACAAAAAAGGACAAACGAGAGATGGAGAAAGACTGTTGTGAAGGAGGAGGTAGAGCTGACCAGTCCAGGACAACACGCTCTGAAACGGGGACAAACCCAGGAGGCGCTGCACCATTTCAGAGGAGACAGAGGGCTGCCCAGCCAGGTTTCTTCTGAGTGCTACAGTTTCCCCGACCTCCAAGGTCATGCGGGTCAGGTTGACACAGTGGCAGCGCAGCTCAGCCGCAGCAGCTCAGGACTAACACCTGACCTGAACACTCTTTCGTTGTACAGTTGTACAATGACAATAAAGCACTTACTTACTTACTTACTTTCTTCTATTGAAAGTTATTTTTGTCCCAATCTAAATCTAAATTGATTGAAACGTTGCACATTTGTGTTGAATTCTCCTAAGTTTAAAATCTGAACCGAGTTGATGAGTTGACTCCTTGAATCCTTAAGTTTTAGTGGCAAAAACTACGTAGATCGTTCACATTTGTCTCTGCTCTTCTGGCTGATGCTTCATAAAAACTTGAACTTCTTTGTTTACAAAATACGCTGCTTGTGCCTTATCTAGCTTTTCTCTGATTAATGTGCTTCTCAAACGCGTCTATCGGGAATTCTAAGAAATCATGCCTAATCCCAGACTACACGTCTTCGTAAAGAATAGGAAAAGCGTGTTTTCCGGCTGGCCAGACTATTTACTACTTAGCCTTTGTCTTTTTGGTTGATTATAGACACATTTGATGAAAAAACACAAATTGTGTGCATTTGTTTGTATCTGATAACAATCCTTATAACATGCAGCCCTATGGCTTTAAATGAATGTCCTTATCTGTCTAGTCATAGTCACAACAGAAGAGGTGCTGTCAAAACTCAGGAAACCAGAGAGACCACATCAGTGACCAAATCTACCTCAGCTCAAGTGAGTGCCTCTGAGAGAGCCCGCCGGAGCCGCCGCAGCTCAAAGAACAGCTCCTCCGAGGACGACGCTAAAGCTGCTTCTTCATCATCAGGTAAAGTAGTATTTCTATGTCATAAAGTAACATTGTGTGTTATGGATTACAAACAAAATGTTTCCACTTGTACTCAACTTGACAAAAAACATAATTAGAGTTTCTGTCTGCCGTCTTCAGAATCTGAAAGTGAGAGCGATGCCAGCGAGTCCGAGGACGACAAATGCTCAAGAGGCTCAAGACAACACGGCAAGAAAGCTCGGCCTGCAAGAAGTCACAGCTCCAAGAATGGGAGAAAAGGTGGGTAGTGGGAGATAACTGGGCAAAGGCTGAGGTTTCACGTTTATTTACATAACAAAGCAAGAGATAATGATTACTTTTACTTCTAACCACATCCCAAATGTCTTGAAATTCCTCGTAGCCGTTAGTGACAGTGACGATGACAACGAAGAGGAACCAGCCAGTGATGAAGAGAAGAAGTCTTCCCGCTATTCTCGCAGTCGCAGTCGCTATCCCAGCAGATCAAGCCACAGGAGCACAAGACTCGCTCGAACCCGCTCGGCTGCAGACAGAAGACCCACAGGTATGTACACTGTGTGGCACAGTGGACTCAATCAGCTCTTAGTGATGGGCTATCCTGGCCCATGCTCGTGCTTCACAGCTACAAGGTCCCAGGACTGGGCCTTTCTGTGTGGAGTTTGCATGTTCTCCCCCTTTCTCTGGTTTCCCCTACCACTAAAAACATGTACAATAGGCCAGAATGAATGTCATGTGAGTGAGTGTGTGCGTGAGTGGTTGGTTGGTGGTGATCGGAGGGGCCGATGTCACAGACTGGTAGCCTTGCTGTGGCTACAATAGTAGCTTACCATCACCGATTATAGAGTGAATAAATAATGACTACAGTGTAGCGCTTTGAGAAACTTGATAACACAGGCTTGTAAAGTGCAATACAAGCGTAAGCCATTATAGTGAAGTTTCCCACAGTCTTACTAAAGCTTCGGTTAATACTGCCATCTGCTGTCAATTTGAAAGTGTTGCAATTAATAGCATACGCCTTTTTATATTTTTCACTGTTGCATGAATAAGTTTCTATAGGTGTGAGAAACAAATGTAGCAAGACGAGCGGTTTAGCTAGTCCTGACCAATAACATTACGGCCAAAAATCATAATATTGACAACGCCACCGAAGAGAAGGCTCCGGACCTTAAGGCACGCAGGTTCGTTTATGATTGACACAGGCAGAGTCCATGCTTAGCAAAAATATAAGTTTTATTTACTATATATTTTGTTTCAATAAATTTTCTGTTTTTCATTTGTTGTTAAAAAAGGGATTCAATTGGTTCACAATTCATCATTTTCACAGTCAACATTCAGTTCATGTCAGTTCCAGCTGATTCATTAATTAAAACCAAAGAAGAGTCCGTGAGTGAACCAAAAAAAGGGTTAAAAGACAAGGCAACAACGTTTAGACAGCGCCGTCATCGCATCGGCGCGGGCCAGATCACCTGAAAATAAGGAAAAGTATTAACACCTAGCCTTACTGTTGGGCCATAAACTGAAGCTCTGCCCCAAACGTACCATCGAACGCAGGGCACAACACACGGGTATGGGGCCATGACAGCGAGACGCACACCATCCCTGCGCATGGAGCATCTGGGGGCTACATCGTGGAACCGTTACCACAACACGGAGCTAAATTATAAAACCTCCAGTTAAGGCCAGTAAATAGTTACGTTAAAAGGCAATAAAATCTAGAGCAAACGCTACCTGTCCTTCGGAGAAGCGAGGAACGCACTGACACACCGGCTGGACGAGGAAGTGAGTGACGTCAGAGAACAAAGTAGTGAATGTATTGCGCTTATATACCTGCGGCGCCACCAGCTGGCAGGAGGAGATGCAACAGGCGCCATGCCACAAATTCAAAATTTTTTACAATCATAAATGTTTAATTAGCCCAAACTGAGGCCTCCGTTGTGGGATTTTCTAGTTCTTCATTCATCTTCAGATCAAGGCTTTCATTTTGGCACACCTACAGTTGCTCTTAGACATACTTTTAGTTAGTGCCTGTACCGGATGCTTTCTAATCCTGCCGGTGTAAAATCTTTGCCTTTCAGAGCGAGCCGTGGTGAATGGCCACAGCAGCAGGTCTCTCAGGGACAGGCGGCGGCGCAGTGACCCTGACGGAGCCACATCCACGGGCTCCGAGGAGGAAGAGGAGGCCTCAGGCCGCAGGGCTACGAAGAGGAAGACCGCACGGGCCGCGTTTAATAAGATCAAACTGATAGAGGCTTCGGAGGAGGAAGATGAAGAGGGAGATCAGGACAAAGAAAAGCCTGGGAACAGCCACCCTCGAAACACCGCACGATCGAACAAACGAACAGCAGTGATCGAGAGCAGCTCGGAATCAGAAGGAGGTAGAAAAACACTAGGAACAACTTTTTCTTTATTTCTTTTTTATTTTGGACTTAAATCAAGATGTATCTTTTTTTTTTTTTTTAGATTCTCAGAACACAAACAAATCGGGTAATGAATCCAGTGAAGATGAAGATGAAAACTCTAGAAACGCTTCTTCTTCTCCTAAACAAAATGGAAACATTAGAGCCACTAAAAAGACAAGAAGAAGGGATCCAAAACCAAAAGGCAATCGTAAGTCAAATCGTTTTGTTAGAACAGATTGTGTTTTATAATGTGGTTCTAATTAATTTCATCTGCAGATATCTTGGCGAATGGACATGGTGCTAAACAAGACTCAGAACAAGAGGAATCCAGTGACGAGAGTTCTGGAGAAGCGGATAAAGCACGGTCTGAGAAACCTGTGAGAAAAAGTAGGATTTCCAGTGATGAAGAGGAGCAGGATGATGACTGGCAGCCATCTAAAAAGGACAAAAGTTCTACACCACAGAAACGCACACATCAAAATGGACGGGATGTAAATGAATGTGGTTCTAAGAAAATGCTAAACAAATTCTCTGCAAAAAGCCAAGACCATGCAGGTTCTTCAGCAAAACTAAACGGGAGTCTGCAGAGTCAGAGGAGTTGAGTGACACTCCAAAGTCCTCCAGCTCACGTGTGAAGAAGAGGACAAAAACAGCTCCAGTGATGACTATGAGCCGAACTCACAGAAGCCAACCAGAAACAGGAGCAAACCCAAACGATGCCGAGATGACACCTCAGAGAGTTCCAACCATGAATACAAGCCTCGACACAAGTCTAAACGAAAAAGGTCCACTGGCTCTTCCGACGAGTCTGATCAGTCAGACAGCAGTGCAAACCGAAGGCCAAGGCTTAGGACTTTGCCAAAAAGAATTATGTCAGTGACAACTCCCTTTCTGAAGCCTCTGTGAGTCAAACTAAATCGAGAAATGGAAACTCTACTTCATCCAACAGGCCTTCAAGACAAAAATCCAACAGAAACTTATCTAATGGAACAAGAGAGCAGCCCAGACTTAGAACTTTACCTAAAAAGAATTATGTCAGTGATAATTCCTTTTCTGAAGCCTCTGAGAGCCAAGCAAATCGAGAAATGGAAACTCCACCTCAGCATCAAACAGGCCTAAACGACAAGAATGTAACAGAAACATCGCTAATGGAACAAAAGAGCAGCCTACTCCCAACAAGAGGAAACGCATTTACACTTCAGACTCTGAGGAGGCAGAGAAGGAGGAGAAGGAGCCTGTGTCCAAGAAGAGCAAGAACAACAAGTCGGGGTCTTCAAAAAGTCCCCAAAAGACTAAATCCAAATCACAGGGTAGTGACAGCAATGAGGAAGACTCTGGTTCGGAGTCTGCAGATGAGGAAGAGGACACTGGCGGTTCACAGAGAGCCAAAAGAAATATAAAGCGGCCAAACCGTGAAAAGGAAGGGAAGGTTACAGCAGCAGCAACAGCAGCCACACATCGAACTCAGAAAGTGAACAGTCTTCTGTCTCTGAACACTCATTCTCCGGCTCAGGGTCCCATAGCAGTCCAAAGAGGAGGCAGGTTCACCGGCGCTCCCAGAGGGCGTCCCGCCAGCTCAGGCAGCGGCGCACTTTGGCTGCCTCCGAGGAGGAGGGGAGTGACGAGTCGTATGGCAAGAAGAGGACACCACGTGTGAATACACGCTACAGGGGAAAAAGAACTGTCAATTATCACGACAGTGAATGAAGGATTTAGTCTGGGGCTTTTATTGATTAGTTAAGTTGCATCCAGATTTGTTTGTCTGTGCTTTTGTGAATGTGTAAAATGATCAGTTAATGCTCAGAATACTTTTGTCTTACACATATCTCTAAAATCAGACATGCAACTATCACCCAGATATTTGAGTTTTGTTCAACTAGATTTTGTTGAGGTTTTAAATCATAAATCCTTAAGTGACTCAAACAGGAGCAGCAGATTTATACTTTCGCTAAAAACACTAGGATGCACTTATGCATTCACAATTCTACCATGTCCTATTTGGATCCGTGACTGGGTACAATTGGCTCCATTCTGCAGTGGTAACGAAAATAACGTGAGATTGCCTTTCTATTTCGACTGGCACACTGCAAGTCTAACCATATTCGCACACAACTCTGTGAAGGAAGTTGGATAGTGCCCGGTCTGATTTTAGAACAGAGCATTACAGAATTGGAGCACTTTTGGATTTTCAGATAGATCATTTAACATGTTTACGAGTATGAATGTGCAAATCTAACATCAAATACTTAAGCGATGGCCCCACACTTAGCAGCTTTAGACATTAACTGGAGACCTTCAAAGGGACGCTTGATGGTTGTTTTATGGTAGTAGCACTGGAGTCTTTGAGAGAAAATGCTGTGAATCTGTTTCATTCAGGGATATTATTTATATTTTCTATGAAAAACTTGTTTATAAATGGAATTCAAGCATTTGAACTGCTGTTTATCACAAAGACGGTGAACGATCATCTCCCAAATGCTTAAGATATGGCCAGCTGAGTTACCATTCTGGGGATTTCTGTCTGCTTGGGTGCTATATAATATACCTCTGTTTAATCGAGCATATTGCTGGCTTGCACTAAAAGACACTGTACTGAGGTATTTCATACACTAGTTTTGCATTAGAAACTCAGGGGTCAGCTAAGTTTACTGTAGTCTCAGTCATGCAGATGCTTTTGGAGCTGAAGTAAAGGCAATTCCAGGTTGGAAAATGTCCATGCACATGAACTGGGACAAAATACTTCATGAATCTATGGAAAGACTTTAGACTACAGCACTCCCTTGTAGATTCACACACAAGCTTGACTGTAATGAATTAAATGAGCCAAATAGAAGTTCCCCCGACACATTTCATTTTGTTTTTGTTCGTGATTGGTGTGTAGATACTGTATGTGATTGAGCGGTGGCGATCAGTCAGTAGCTACTAGCAAAATTAATTTAATGTTTGTTTTTTTACATTATTTGTATTGTCTTGCCATATGTCACATTGGTACCTTTTTGCTGAGTGCAAATAACCAAATGTATAAGCAAAATTCAGTGATTTCTCATATTGGGAAGACTTTATAGTCCTGTGTTACCTACAGTCAGTGTTAAATTTATTATTTTCTAGATTTGCCAGTCACATAGTTTTAGTTTTTGGGGACGTTTCTTAATACAGTCGCTTTTGGCATTTTGCTTCATGTTTTTCATACTTTGCAGGAAAACTGTTGAAGCAATGTGGTTGTGGAGTGCAATGATTGTTTTTTTTTTTTTTGGTTTTTTTAAATAAAATAAATGCATTTCATCATAATCATTGTTTGTGTTATTGACACGTCGGCTACTGCAAATGCCCACAACACTGGCTTGTACAAAAATGTTAAATATTTACTGTATTTTTTTAAATTTAAACTGCCCTAAATCGTTACTTCTCAGCAGCAGCATATTTTATTGTTCATCACTGGATCGTACAGTTACTGACAATTTCATTTTTATTTCATTTTTATTAGTTATTTTTAATGTTTGTTTTGTTTGTTTATAATGTGTCGCTTCTTTATGACGACAGAGGTGTGGACGGCGTGGCCTAGATTTATTTTTTTTGCATTTCACACTTTCGACACAACAACCCCGTTAATTACCGAGATAGACATTAATAAAAATAGCGCTTATATTTATATTATGAGCATAATATCCACGCACACCATAAATGTAAATCAGATGTGCGATATTCATATTGTATTATAATTTTGAACGAAAATGCCGCCTCTAATGTTTGACAGCAGCTGAAGGGTCGCATGTGAGCTATGTGGTTGACGGGTACCTACACTCCAGCCTCGTAGCGATTAAAATCCCATTTGTATCTAGAAAAAAGACCTAGGATATTTACGAACGTTATGTGTCTTCGCTTATGTAGCAATGCCGTCTATACGTGGGTTTTAATGCCAAGAAACTGCAGCTGTTTGAGTTGTTGGGACAGATAGTTCTTCAGAGATGTCTGCGGTCAAAAGGCTGCTGTGTCTCATAAAGCACAGAGGCTTTCTAAGGACTCAGTTTGGGAGAAATGTCACAACCTGGTCCCCTGTAGGAGCAGCTTTCAACGCCAAACCTCACCGTAGACCCGACCTCTTCGAGAAGAATGTGGTCAGCAATTTTACTATAACGTTACTGCTTTATATGTATGTGAATGTCAACTGTTTTGATATGTCTATCGGTCAAATGAAGACACACGTGCCAACGACAAGTACCTGGAGGTCGCCATTTCGGCTGTGTATCATATGACACCTGTCGATCCTTGTGTTCATCACCTGTGTTGATTGGTTTGCCGCACAGGGAGAAGGAACTAATTGAGCTGAGGCTGATTGGCGTCCTCAACTAATTTTCCCAACCTGCCCTCCAAGGCATCTTTTCCACCTAGGAAACCTATAGAAACGTATGTTTTGGTGTAGTTTTTTGTCCGAATTGTTACAGCAACTTTTCACGCAACAACTGCATCATCTTCTGTTTAGCGGTAGTTAACGTAAATAATCACTCAACCTCCACAATGGCGCGCTCCTGTGGGCCGAATGCGACGTCACAATTTTTGACCGATTTTGTAAAACGTAGTGTATGCAGGGAATTTTCGTAATATTGTATTATAGTATTTGTGCCCTGATATAAGGGAAACACTTTAAAATAAAGTATAGATTTTACAACAATTTTGCATGAAGTAGAAGTTGTTTATGTCTATTTATTTATTTTATTTTTTTTATCTATGAATTCAATCAGAAAACTGGAAGAGGGCTGCCTGCTTTGGGTTGCCAGATCCAATGGCTTAATCTGCTCACTTCAAAAATCACAGCTCATGTCCCCAACCAAGTTCTTAATAGTCCCAATGCAGACACCCTTATTATTTTTTATGATTGTATTTAACCTGCATATAACCAGGAAATGTCTCATTGGGATTACAAACTCTGTCCTGGCCAAGAGGCGGCAGCAAAAATTACATGTCCGTCTTTAACCTTTAGTGTCTGAGCTTTCATGACGTGTCCACATATACTGAGGTTGAGTAGAGGCTTTTAAAAAACAGTCAAGTTTTTAAGTAAATTACTACCTCAATATCCGTGTATTACGATTACTCCATGTCGTTTGGTTTCCTGTCCTTCCGTCCATAGGGCTTGTTTGGGGTACCAGAGCTCAACTGTCCTGCAGGTTTTGAGGTAGCCACGAAGGAAGCTCTCAAGAACACGGAGCGGCTGCTGAACAAGGCCTGTACATGTCCCCCGGGCGTGGACACAGTGGAGTCCTTTGACCAGCTCTCCGACGGGCTGTGTAAAGTGGCCGATCTGGTGAGTTCAATAAAGTTCACTGCTGCATTATTTTGACAAACTCATAGACAGGATATTGAGTCTTTCTCTCTGAAGGCTCCAGATGATGCATGTTAGTGGTATAGGGAAACTTATAAATCTATTTCTTTTATTGCCTTCATTATATATTACTTGCAGTATATAGTGTATATCTATATTTTGGCACTTACATTTTTTTCTGGTCTATTAAAGGCAGATTTTGTGAAAGTCGCTCATCCCGACCCTGCTTTCCGAGAAGCTGCTGAGAGGACGTGTGTTGAGATTGGCACCGTTGTTGAGAAGTAAGAAACAATGAATAGTGACTTAATAAAACCGGTACAATGTAGAGCTACGACTGTAAACCATTAGATAAAAAAGACTGAATGAATAATTAAATAAATACATGCAGGTAATTTCTTTGATTAGCATTTGTTTCAAAATCATGTATATCTTGTAAGTTTTCTTTTCTTTCCAGGCTCAACACTAATGTTGAATTATGTCAGAGCCTCAAACGATTGCTGGACAATCCTGAAGTTGTGTCTAAGCTGGACCCCGACACAAGGTACAGTTTGTCCCCTGTGTCCACAGAATTTTCCAATCACAAAGTCATAATTAGACTTCTACAAACATGTTCTGAAATGATTCTTGTGTCAGTTTAGCAGAACATCCTGTAGTGTTTTCTCAAAGGATAACACTCCTAGACATGTATTTCTATCTTCCAACCCAGTTACGCTATGATTCCACCCCCTACGTTGTTCAAGGGATGTACCGATCCGATATTCAGTATCGGTATCGGTAGCTGAGAGTATCGGATCTAATCGAATTTGATGACTGGATGGGTCCAATACAAAAGACGGCCGTGAATCTGCGGTCCTGGATCTGCAGCGGCTCCAGCCTGCAGGTTTACCGCAGCACAGTGGTAAACCTGCAATGATGTAATCATGCAATTTATGTTTTATAAAGTGCTCAAATAAATAAACTAAACTAACTAAAAAAAGCTAAAGCCAGAACTTCTTGCATGTTTATTAAAAAAAAGAAGCCAACTGGTGAAACTACTGTAGCCTAATATCTATAGGCTATAATATATAGAATGATATATATTATATAAAATATAATAATACATAAAGACTGTATCGGATCGGTATCGGCCAACATGAAGTGTCAAAATATCGGATCGGGAGCTCAAAAAAGCGGATCGGTACATCCCTACATTGTTCTAACCTTAACCAAATCCCCTTTCCTAACCCTAACCTTTACCCTGACCTTAATCCCTAACCCTAAACATTTGAAAAATATTAACTTAATGAAGCCAACCAAAAAAGCTCGATTTAGTGTGTTGTCCAATGAGAATTCACTTTGATGGAAAATAGAATGAGGCCTCCTAGACATGTTTACAATGTGCTCTGTGAACTGAATCTTGATTATAAAGCGTAAATTGGAAATCTAATAGAAACACATCCTATTGAGATATTTTTATAGACGCACTGCCCTCATCTCTCTGAACTACTCTTCAATATGTTAAGTCACTCATCCAGGGTGCGATTTGTCAAAAAAACAGAAGGGGATAGTTACTCAGTCACTTTATTATTGCATAAAAAGCACATACATTTCATGCTGCTGAAACCCAGTGTTGTAAGATGTGTTCTAACTGTCTAGTAGCCCAGTGTGTGTAGAGCGGAGGGTAAAGTTGATGCCACTGTTGCAGGGCGTCTGTGCCTGTGTGTTTTTGGGCTGCATATAAGTGCGCACTGCCCAGTTCAATGTGTAGTGATCCAGCCTATAGCCAAGGCAGATATTTATATATGAGACGCATAGGCATATGTTACGTGTTCCTCTGTATAGTTTTTGATTACATTCAGCGAGGAGCAGCGAGGGAGACAGGAGATGAGAGACTTCAAATGGCCTGTGCATAGGCGACGGAAGGGCGACCCCTCCAGAGCGCGTGTTGCTCAGGGAGTTGGGCTGTTTTGGAAAACTCTTGATCTCTTGATCAAAGTTTGAGTAACCAGCGTGACCAGGGCCACAGGTTTCTTTCTTTTTTGAGGGACAGAGCTATGTTACGGAATGCACATGTATGCGCATGGCTGACACTTCTCAGAACCGTGCGTAAAGGTTCCTCATCCTGTTTGTCAAACTGTAGCTATTTTAAAACAGGATTTCACACATGGCTGGGGGCAATAACGTACCTGATGCGCGGGTTACGGGGGTTACTGGTCATAAAATTCTCCTTTGATCGCGGGCCGGGTTGGGGCGGCGCCGTCACTCATTGCCGCCGTGCGCGCAGTCATTGTTCAGCCACGATTTATTCTATCATCTTTACAGCAGGTTTTTGACATAAAATAAGCTGCGGATTTTCATAAATGAGCAGCGTTTTACTGCTTGTGATCCAGAGAACGCTTTTGTGGAGCTCAAAGTCTCCTATTTTCCACATCATGAGCGTCTGTGCTCGACTTCTCTGCACCTCTCCTGCAGCGCTCTGCACAGAGGGAAAGAGAGGGGATAAGACACGCCAGTCCTGTTCATTTCAAGCTCATTGCTGTATGTGTACAAATAGATTTAAGGCAAGGCAACTTTATTTATACCGCGCATTTCGTACACAAGGCAACTCAATGCGCCTGATCATAAAGTCAATCAGGATACATATTACAGTTCCCTGTGCATATTCATTCATCAGAAATGACACATGCAGTAGCCTTATAGGCTACACTTAAAAAGTCCACTCTCACAATATAGTTCCCACGTGCCTGGGCCGGTGCCATCCCGGGAGCGCGTCAGCTTTCAGGATTTCATAAAAAAACACTTATTTGCAAAGTTCTGCAAAAATCCTGGTGCTGTTGACGAGACATGCGATCCATGAGTATTTCTTACTCCCCAGACCCTCGCTCTCTGCAGCAGTCATCTGCAGAGTATAGACCCCGTGCACATCAAAGCCGCTAAAGCAGAGATCACCCGCGGCTCATGTAAAATGAAATCAATTGGCCAGAAGGTGCACGGACCTTGAACACACAGCCAGTTTTACAATTCTATCCCCCCCTACGTTTAATACAATAATACGGCAGAAGTAGGAATAGGGATAAAAGAAACAGAGACGGGAACAAGAAAACCAGAAGGGGGGAAATCCCTCCCATCCCCCCCAACAAATGGCACCCTGCACTCATCCATGCTATTCCCATTGTTCCACACTGTCAGACCTCAAACATCAGTGTAATACGTTTTAGCCGTAACAAGGTTAATATTTGTGTCTTAACGGCTTTGTTTCCTTCTTGTCTTTGCAGGCGAGTGGCTGAACTGTTCATGTTTGACTTTGAGATCAGTGGAATCCACCTGGATGACAAACTGGTAGGTCAGTTTAGACGTGTAATAGTAATTTAGAGCACAGTAATCGCTTGGTAATAGGATGGAAGTAGAAGTAGCTACACACCTGTCATTCTATGGATATTATGTTGATGCAATTAATCTTAGCCCTAACTTAGTGCAAACACTGTAAATTACCAGGAAATATGGAACCAGGGCTATGTGAAGTATAAAGTTTGACCATTCTTTGTTTTATTCCCTACCCTGTGTGAAGCGCTTTGGGTGACTTGTGTCATGTGAAAAGTGCTTTATAAAAAATGTAACATTCCATCTATACACACATATTTACAGGTCTTTTTTTTAATCACACTTCATTCAACTCTCTTAGCTTTCATCTTTTTATGTAAGAGACTGGGACAGGACTCTCCCAACTGTGAAAAACCACATGTGCGTCAAGAGCCCCAGTAAAGCCTAATATATTCTGCACAACTGTCAATAATATGAGCGTTGAGCTTCTGTTGCCTCCGCAGAGAAAAGAGGCCGTTGCTCTCCACGTGAAGCTCCTCGACCTGAACAATGAGTTCCTGGTTGGGTCGCACATTCCGAACAGAATTGCCAGAACCGCCATCCCCGAACACCTCCACATCCACTTTGCGAGCGAGGGCAGCTTCATCCAGGTCGCAGGACTTCACGCAGACTCCCCCGATGACTTGGTAAGACGCTGTCCGCAGAAACATTTCCACTGTTGTCCAGCAGAGTGTGATGTTGCTCAAATCTCTGGCTTTTCAATTACAAGTTTAGGTCAGTTTTGAGCAGACATTGATATGTAGGGGTACTCAAGTAAAAGCTGTTAGTTTGACATAAGGAGATTACAAAAAAATATGTTTTCGTATCAAATTCATAAAGATATTTCTCACTGGAATGCATGTTTGGACTAATGTCTGTGTAAATTCTCAGTCGTACAGGAGTTGTCCATCTTCAACGAAGGTACTTGAGTCATCTTCTGTACTTGGTAGTTGAGGTCTCCAAACGTTTCGCCTCTCATCCAAAAGGCTTCGTCAGTGAACAAGGTTTCCCTCAGCAAGCAGCGTAGATAAAGACCAGTTGGAGGAGTTGGCTCCTCCCTCTAATAACAGCTACTCTCACCTGTGGGTAAACACCTTTGAAGTAGAGCGTCTGTAACGACCTGCTCCCCCAGTATCGGTCAGCCCTGTCCTATTCATGGCTGATCACTGCTAATTACCTGCCTATTGTTCTATTGTTAGCTGAGGTATCGTCTTCTTGGACTGGCCGTGCTCTGTCCGTTTTCCCCGAAGCAGATTGGAGTAAAAAGCAGAAAGATTAAATCTTAGTCCACCATTTCGGTTCATGGAGGGATTTTCTTTTCTGACAAAAATAGCTTCTTTTACTCCTCTTTCAAACCAACGTTCTTCTTTAGCTAGAATTTTGACCTCCCCGTCCTCAAAAGAGTGATTGGAGGCTTTAAGGTGAAGGTGCACAGCCGACTGAGGGCCGCTTGTGCTTTCTCTTCGGTGTTGATAAAGTCTCTTCTGTAAGACTTGTTTGGTTTCTCCAATATAATGTTCTTTGCATTCTTCTTCTTTGCATCGAATAGAATAAACCAAATTGCTTTGTTTGTGGCTCGGCGTTTTGTCTTTGGGATGAACTAATTTTTGTCTCAGTGTGTTCACAGGTTTGTGGTACACTGGAATCCTGTGGCTGT